>LPNX010555823.1:967776-1125141 GCA_001517045.1 Pseudotsuga menziesii | reverse complement strand
TTTTGGGGGGGGGGGGGGAGGAGGGAGGGGAGAGGGGGGGTTGGAAAGATCCCCCCTAAAGGTTATTTTTTAGGCAGTCTTTAAACCCCCCCAAAAGTAATGATAAATGAATTATTGGTGGCGGTTCTTTTAAAGTTGCCACCAAAATTCATAATAATTTGACTTTTGGGGGTGGTTGTTTGAAAGGCCCCCCCAAATGGCATGATAATTGGGATTTTGGGGGCGGTTTTTTTAAAGTAGCCCCCAAAAGTTATGGGAATTTGGACTTGTGGGGGCGGTTCTGATAAATCCGCACTCAAAATTCCAATTGTCGTGAATTGTTTTGGGGGGGCAGGTTGACTCGAACCCCCCCTAAAGGTCCTTTTTAAGATGATTTTTAAAAAACATCCCTTAAAACTCACAAGAATTTGGACTTTTGGGGGCGGTGGTTATATCACATTTGAAAATCCCACAACATATCCCATGCATAGGAAATATTTGGCATGTGATTGAGATGTGGTATCACATTTGAAGGTTTAGTACACCAAATATGGTTCTCATCACCCAATTCATGTTGCAGGGTGAATATCTAGAGTTTTAGTCTATAACATGTGGATTTTGGGTTCTACATAGGCCATCCATGAGGCCCTAGTCCACCTTTTTCCTGTCATAGGGATATGGTAGCTATTTTGAGATGCATCACATTATGGATTCTTCTTGGTCACTAATCCTTCATTTGATAACAAAACCCATGTTGTTGGGATAGAACATTTGCCTATGGTGGTCATGTTATTTGCATAGTAACCCACATTATTGCATAGGGCATGTGTAGGGAATCATTTTCTTACATGTGAGATATGGCCAACAAGTTGAGTAGGGGTACATTAGGGATGTAACCTGAGGACCATTCCATGGTATAATCAAAAATCTAGGACCATCTTACACTGTAGCATTTTACTATGGATATATGTTACATGTATGTGGTCCCAAACCACCATATTGGCCTTCCATAGGGAATCTTTGTCTTGGAAGTGGGATATGGTGCTAGTTTTGAAGTTAATTAGAACACTAGACATGTTTCTTGGTGTCAGTGATGTGGTTCAATGCAAAAATGTAGGGTATTGCACCATAATGTTTGTCTATGTGGCTCATGAGACATCATTGTATCCCTTAGACACCACAAAAGGTCTTGTAAATGGAATCATTGTCATGTGATCAAGATATGATGGCCATTTTGAGTTTAGTACATTAAGGATGGTTATAATAAGTTTAGACACGGTTCAAGGTCAAAACAAATAGTTTGAAGCCATAGTGTTTTTCCTTTTGGACTCATGGACTCTGTGTGGGACCCATGCCATCAAATGAGCCTTTGCATATGAAATTATTGGCCTACAACAAGGTTATGGTGTCCATTTCAATATTTCTTATACCCTTCCTCCTCAATTAGGTTCAAATATTCCATCCTTACATTATCCTTCAGGCATACCCATAGTAAGTCAAAGACCAATCATAATGGTAATGTGGAGTCCAAAGTGACCAATGGGGTGAAGACAACAAATCCATGAGGTAGCACATGGTAAAAGGACAAAAGAATGCAAATATTTGGACTAACGCCATAAGATTGCAAACATTTGGACTAATCACATGAAAGATCGAAAATTGTTTCAACAATTTATTGTATAATTAAAAAGCCACCCATTGTGAAGTCACCTACTAAGTTGCTATTTATAGGAACTATAGACAAAATTATTCAGAAACTACTTTAATTTAATATATGATAGATACCACCTCGGAATCATGTATGATAGATATCACCTTGAAACACCCCCATTTATCAACAATCTCCTCATGTGACCTAAATAGGAAATGCATGGTGACATCATTCCCATCCCCATTGTCCATTAGGTTTATTTTGTTTCACTCCCTAAAGCTATAAGTTCTCACCCAATGATATCTATATATTTATAACCACCTCCCTCTTTCCCTTCACCTCCCTGAATATTACCATGTCTTGGTAACGATGAACCTAAACCTCAGGGAGGATGCTAATTTGGAATGTCAAGTGCCACGTGGATTGGTGTGAAGGGGTCTACCGAGGGATTAGGAGACATTTGTTATTATGTGAATGTCGATGATTTGAGTGTGGTGTTGGGTATCTAGTGTTAAAAAATTTCATCATCCAATCGAGTAAGTATTACATCTCAACATTGAACTGTGCAATGTTTGTGATGGGTTTAAGGGATCAATGGCTACATTCAACCATAGTTTCTATAAGAAAACATTAGTTATACCAAGTTCTAGAATGTATACACATACTTCATCACTTTGCATGCACATACCTTTACAACATGTGTTTATGAGCCTTTGTAGTGTATGACAAAGGGTTCCAATCCTCACTAAAGATGTCATAAAAGTGTAAAACATGCAAAATATTTAGAAGCATTTGTAACCTCTCAAAGTTTTGAAGATCCAAATATTTACATTTGACATATCTACAATGGCCATTAGTCCCTATCATCGAGACTTTCCTTCAAAAATAAAAACCTTAACAAGCCTTGAACCTTTGACCAACCCCGAAGGACAAATATAAATATATAATAGATTATGAAATAGCATACACTAATATGAGACTCAACATACATGTTGACATTTTTTTGGTTGGATTTCACTACTAAGGTTGATGTTGTGGGTGGAACACCATAAGAACCTTGTAATGTTGTATCTACAAGTGTATGTATGTCATAATATACACCATCAAGGTGCGACAAGTCAAAAACTATATATCCTAACATACACTCTCTTTAAATGTTGCATTGAGAGTATTATATTATTTTCCCTCGTGAAAACTAGCATCCATGATTTGGACAATGTGGGGAAAAGAAGTTTTGTTTTGTTGGCCAGTATTATAAAGTTAAATCCTCATCTATACCACCATTCAACTTAGATGTAGATTTTATTCTGTTTCAATTGAATATATGTATAATTTTCAAGGTTTGTCTCATTACTATATTGCATGGGACCTTAAGATGTCATACATCTTGTTTATGAGATTTAATGCAAAATCACGAAGAAAGAGAAATTAAGTTTAATATGGGGCATAAAAAATCCTTGTTTTTCACTTTGAATGATCCCAAATTATCTTGTGGGATAAAATTCTTGTTTTATGCTACTATAACTATGTAATGGTCCATTAGAGATATCATTGTGACCACAATTAAAATATCTAAAGTTGTCCTCATACTTCATGAGGACAAATTTAAGACATTATTTAGTTTGCTTAAATGGGTCTTGTGCCACTCACATCAAGCATTAACAACCCATATATACCACATAACCATTATACATTTCTCTCTTGGAATTCCTCTTCCAACCAATTATCTATCTTTTAAAACAAATAGAGCATGTCAACACCATCATTGAGCTCCAAGTAATCCTAGTTGATAATATTAATGCTTGCGACATTTTCATACCTAAGGTAATTAAGAATCTAGCTCTATTGTTCTAGTTGCACTTTTAGTCACCTTGAATATGGCCATAACATGGGCCTTGAAAACCATCCCCACCATGCCCTTACTCAAAACGGTGAACATATCTCACATGTAGGCTAAGATTCCCCATGTAGGCCTTGTGTTATAATCTAGGCCTCTATTCATGGGTTATGAGCCCCAAGGTAATTCATATGGCCTTGTACCCTAAATTTAGACCTTGGTCCATGGTCCAGTCCATATAAATAATCTTTAGTGTTAGAAATATTTAATTAGAGACCATATCTTGCTTATAGGCCAAATGCAAATGTTATGGCCTAAGGATATGTCTTTTGACATTGCAATTGCTTAAGGTACAATAAATATCCATGGTGAACCAAAATTCATAAAAAGAGGTACTATATCTTTCTCACATGCTAATATTCCCTTTATAGGGCTTTGTGGTGGCCTAAGGCCCCACACATAGTTCATGATCCCTAAGGAAAAATGTTTTGGCCCAACAACTCTTTTTGCATCAAATCAAAGCCTAGGGAATGAAAGCCATACTTGGTGTGCCAAACCTTAAAATGGCCAATATATCTTACTCATTGGCTAAATATTATCTATGTAGTATATATGGCCTTTGAGGTCATCTAGGACATCACACATGACCCATGAGCCCCTTACCCTTAGACGTTATGTTTTGACTTGATAATATATCCCAATCAATGATAATCATTCTTGGTCGCATAGACCTTGAAATGGCCATTTCTTGCTTGTAAGCCAAATATTTCCCACATAGAGATGACATTATGGACTAGGGCCCCATGTGTGGGCCCCGATCCCCAGAGGAACATGTTATGGCCTGGGAATTTGTATGTTTTGCCTAGAACATGGACTAGGCCATGAGATCCATCCTTAGTGTGCCAAACTTGAAATGAACAGTATATTCTACTTACATGATAAATATTCCCTTTATAGTTGGGCTTGTGTGGTGGACATAGGCCTATTAATGTCACATGATCCCTAGAGACAAAATGGATTAAGGTAAGGTTGATGCAGAAAAATTCTCCTTACTTACATGGAATATTTGGATGTGTGAGGTTTTGAGTTTAATTAATGTGTCCTTTCACCTTGTAAATGGCCAACTTTTGCCTTGTATTTGTCCCTTTTCCTTGACACATTAATCACATATTACATTCTTTTACTCCCTAAAATTCCTCACTAGTCATGTCTTAGACAATTGAAGGTCAATGTCCAAACTATGATGATAATCTTAAAAGGTGCCATGATGGAATTCCCTCACCTTTTGGAAATTTTTGTTGGTAATTGTAACCGGTATGTCAAATCCACTCCAAGTATCTATTAGGTCCACATAAAGAAACAACAAGACCAATGCAATAACATCTCTCCATGCTTGAAACGATGCATATCTCCATTGTAAATCTTTACAAGAGGATTTCACACGCATGCCCAATATCATGGTAAACCTTGGTTTAGGTAAGCCCTTGGGATTAAATGGCCCCTACTTACCCATAATTGACTTAGTATGTGTTTCAAGTCTAAGGGTTAAATAACACTACATGATGGGCAATACGAAGATCTAGATCTTAAAAACGCAAAGATGGCCCAAAGGACTAATACAACAAATTTGTAGCTTACAAACTTTAAAGTTTTTCTGTCAAGGGAACATCAATATCTTTAATGAAAACATTAAAATTCATGCACATAGATTTTTTATTGCTATAGGAGTTATAGGGTGTGTTTGTTGTTGTCTTATTTCGAGGGTTGTTTTGGCATAGCCATTTTCACATTGGGGTGAAATTCTATGTTTCCCTTCCTAGAATTTATGATCAATTGGGGTTCACCTACTCACAATTCCCTCATAGGTTTCAGTGGTCCAGGGAGTACTCTGTGAGTGGCAACAACTCACAAGCACAACCATGGTGGAGTGAAATCATCTTAGGAATAAGTGGGCGCTCTCACCAGACGATGTTTAAGAAGACAAAGAGGAAGAGCGGAGGCAGTGAACAAGCTCCTCACTTTGGTACTTAACCTATTCTGGTCACGAGATTGAATTAATAAATTTAGTTTATGTATTATGGCCTAGGTTAGTGTTGGAGGAGATGGCATTCTTGCAAAAGCAGCGAGATCGCAAGGAGGGCATAGCTTCAAATGAGACCAAAGAGGAAGCAATAACTAAAATACGTGATAATAATAATAACAACAATAACAATAATAATAAGGTGGAAGGAAAAGGGGGAAAAGGAGGAGCTCATTCTACAGGACACCTTCGCTTAGGAAATGAGGGTTATAGTCCAATAACCTAACATGTATTTATTCATCTTTAATCCCTAGTTTCACTTGCCCTTACATTTGTACGTTCAAGCATTTCTACCATTAAACTCATTTTTTATTTGTAAATGTTAATAATAACTGTCCTGAAATTTGTTTCCTCGTCAAACCATTATTAAATTTATAGTGGAACCAAAGGGATTATACAATGATATATATTCATTGTTGAATGTTGTACATACATGGTTTCATAAACACTTACCCATGGTCTTGAAGCGGTCAACTCAAGTAAATAAATATTTGACAGTTCAGACACAAACATTGTAATGACGTGAAGTTCAAATTCAATAGAGAATGAGCTGCATACACACCCTCAATTAGCCATAAGAGTTAAAAATCCCAATAACCTAATCAATTATAGGTGGTGTGAGCATGTATAATTGCTAGTTTGGGAGATAAATTATCTCTTAGAGATTGTTAGGAGATGTAAAGTGAATAGATGTATCATATATATCATAGGGAAGACTCAGAAAATGTCTATAATACTCCTTTTCTAGGTATTACCCATTGTGGAGAAAATATTATGCAACTAATTGCTAACAAGAAAGGTCCTTTTCTATCCAAGTAGAAAATGCAAGTTATTTTATTCAGTCAATTCAAGATAGCTCCTTATATAATTTTGATATTAGTTTTTTAGGAGGTTGAGTTGGTCCAGGTTTACTATGTTCCTGAGTGTCAAGTCACATATGGGGACAAAGTTGAGACATTAATTAGTTGGTTTAAATGGGTCTTTCACTCACATCAATCACTAACAATCCATATATACCACATAACCCTTATAGTACCTTTCTCTCTTGGAATTCCTCTTCCAACCAATTATCTATATTTTAAAACAAATATAGCATGTCAACACCATCATTGAGCTCCAATTAATCCTAGTTGATAATATTAATGCTCGCGACATTTTCATACCTAAGGTAATTAAGAATCTATCTCTATTGTTCTAGTTTCACCTTTAGTCACCTCGAATATGGCCATTGTTCTAGTTGATGATTGAATTTTGTAACCTAACATTGAATAACTTGATGATAGATAGAATTTAGTAACCTAATACTGAATAAAATTATGATAGAATTTAGGAACCTAATATTGAATAAAGTGAATAAATTTGAGATGAAGCAATGTTTAATCTTAATAACTACATAAGGAAGACTATAACTGAATAACGTGATAATAGAATTTAGTAACCTAACTGCATCTCTGATTTGGGTCTTGTTCCAATCATCTATTTTGTAAATATTTACAAGAAATTGAACACATTCAACCCACTTCTATTAATGATATGTATAATACCCCTGGCATCAACTTTAATCCCATTAAAATCCTTGTATATTTAAAGAGCACGGTTCAAACCATTGAAATTATGTTGGTAAATCTAAGGTGTATCAATGGTGTCCTTGGTGTCTCTGGTAAACCATTTATTTAATGAATCAATGTTCTTCATCACATTACCCCTTCTATGATACTTCTGCATGAATGAAAGGTTGCATAATGACAACAAAGCCTACATAAAAAATGAGATCTTCCCAAAATTGTTCAATTATAGGGGGATTAGTTTCTTTTAAGCCTTGACTTTATTATCAAATTTAACTCATTTTATGCATATTTATGGAAGTATTTATCATGATTTGTTATCATCTTATTCATAAAGCTATATTTGTTCTTCATAATGACCAATTCTGTTATTTTAGAAAATACCTTTTTCACATAACTTGGCATCACCTTTCAAGGACACACACCCACACACACATTTATCAAAAATATGTATTTCCTTAAGTTTAATGACTTGAAACATAAATTGTATTGTACATGGAGATGGAGGTGCATGAATTCATAGCATGTGTTGGGTGTGCTAGGTGTGTGGACCATCTTCATGGGTTGGTTGTGTTAGGCTAGTTCCTTAGTGGTATTATTTGGGGCTTATCATATGACTTTATTTCATTCTCATATTTAAATTAGTTCATCTTCACCAACTCACATTTGTGATGAGGACTAATTCCTAGATTGCAAGGAGAGTCAATAAGAGAGGGATTATCATGGAACACCATCACCATTTTTTGATTTAAAAGGTGGAGGGTTTTTTATTTCCTAATTGGTCATTCTTGTGCAAGCCTAGATGTATTTGATACATAAAATATAGGTATAATTTGTATGAAATGATTTTTCAGAGTGCTCGTTAACAACTGTAGTCCTTATTTGACAAAACTTGGCATTGTTCCTCCATATTAATTGTATGTTGGAATTTTTTTATTTAATGTCTCTCCAACAATATTTTTCCACTCCATTACATCCTATTATGCCATATCCACCCCACCTAGATAGAATAAGGCCATGTCGCAACTATTCTATCGCTTTGAAACCCAACAACAATCTGCTTAGTTGTTTGTTCTAGAAACCTAGATTCTCTAAAGTGCTTAGCTTGTTGAAATCCTTTTCATTTCCAATATATCCCTCCAGTTGATTTTGAATGATGCCTACCTTACATCTACCACATATCATGTGATGCCCATCTACAGTCTCCATTTCATTTATGTATTTTCATTGTTCAATGAACCATTTTAATGGTGGAACTATAGTGGTTGTTAAAGATGCCATGGGAATTTCTATTTAGGTCATTGGAGAGTCAACGACAGGTAGCATATGCATTTATTGAGCCAAGTGATCTCTAATAATGTTATGACCATTGCACTGCACCTTTGAGTAATTTACTCACTCCCAAGTGGGACTTGAGCTCCAAAGGAAGTGAAGTTTCCCTTACCTTCCAAGCCATTAAAATAGGTGATCGAACCTAGTTCTAACTCCTCCTCTTCTTGATTGTTGCACAAGAATAATTTTCCATCATTTCCAAGTTGTTGTAACATATTATGATCAACCATTGTTTGTATAATGGGTAGGGGTATTGAAAGCCAATTATCTTCCACGATGGATTTATTTTCCTCTTGGAGGAGACTTGGGTACTTATTGTAATGTCCCCGACCCTCTGACCGGTGAGGAGGATGCTACTAAACAAACAAAAACCTCTGGGAAAATAGCCCCATGAACATGAACAAGCATAGAATGCTGAAATATAAAGCTTAAAACATAAAACATACTAAGATGCATAATCCTTCATATACATAGCAGAAGCATACATGCATTAATTCAAACATACCACATGTTCATCATATTCATTAATCAGTAAATATAAATGTAGAGGCGGAATAGTCAAGAATACTCATCTTAAAAGAATTCGCCCCACAACCAGCTACGTCACTGCAACGTTCCACCCAACCATAGGCCAGCGTGCTCATCAATCTCTCAGCAACACTACCACCCCCGAGTTGGGCATGATTCCTCAAGGAATAAGGGTCGGGTCAAAGCAGGCTTACACATAGCCAAGGTGCACAAATCAGCCAAACCCACACAGTAGGGTTTATCAGGCCATCAAGGAGCTAGGAAAGGCTAAATGCTAAGTTTGTGGCCTCAATGGAGAGCTAAAGACACCTACACCAAAGTTAACCTGACTTCTAAGACATCCACACACCCATCAACATGAATCAGTCCTTTCTCTGCTTCACAGTCCCTCAGGCCCTGACTTCCCTTCCCAATACTCTTCAAGGGTTGTGGAGAAGAAAGCCATCAGTCTAACCCTGTCTGAGTGGCTCCAAACACCAGTTTTCTCAAGCATACCTAGCCTCTAATCCTGCTCTCAACAGTCCGAAGACCAACCCCTGCATACTGCAGTAAAACAAATAGCTCACAGCTCTGTGAGGAAATAAAGATAACAGGGTGAAAAACCCAAACAAAAAGGTGAACATAGATCCTGTCAACAAGACAACTCAGAGTTGTTCTTGGCCCCAGCGTGGCCAAAACAACTCAACGGCACCCAAAAAGGTACTTGCATACAAAACAACCCACAACCAGGGGAAGACAACAGCCCCAATCTCACAATGAAATGATGGAAACATTACACAGTCTGCAAATGGAAAATAAACCGAACTCCCAGCATGGACAGGGGAAAACGTAGATGTAGACCACAAAACCGGGAGGGTAACACACATACACATAGTCCAACACTACAAAAGGGAAATCGGTCCTCTTCCCAAGTCGAGGAAAGAACATAGCCAATCTCACTGTAAAAATTCCCTGAATACCTTTCACAATCCGATAAATCAAACTGGGTCAGACTCTCTCTGTGAACGGAGGAAGAATAGAACGAATCGCTGTGGGAGGAAAGCAGATCCATCGACCAGCAATTGGCGAGAGAAGAGAGAACCAAACCCCCCCGCCTACGTGAGATGGTCAAGACAAAAACCACAATGGAGAACCCAAAATCGTGAGTGGAAGAGTGGGAGAGTGGTGACCGTTCCCCTACCTTCGCATGAGGAAGAGCGAGCTCGCTGGTGGAGTGTATGTGGGGCAAAGATGGGCAGTCTTTCCAACCACCACTCTCCAGCCATAACTACTCCCAACTAATCGAACAACAAAAGCTTAGTGGGTGGTCGACACATGGAAAACTCCCAATGGCCCCCACAGGTTAGACAACTCCCCCTTAACCTTAGAAATCATGCCCTTTTCATTTAACGTTGAACCGTCATAGTTGGATGTAGGTTTATTTTAATTTATGTGCATATTTACATGATGCCCAAAACTACAATTTGTCGGATAGCACGATATACCATCGACAATGATCCCTATTGCCGAAACATACACAACCAAATCGATGGTGGGGATTTTGCCTTTAGCTCCACACCACGATTAATTACAAAATATACATCATATATATTTTAATGCAAATGGGGTCAAAAACGAGGTATTACAATCCCCTCCCCCTTGGAATAACACCGTCCTCAGTGTTCCAATACATAAGAATACATATACAATTTGCACATCCAAAATTTCAAAATTTTGCAGATATCTCCCACGTTCAATTATTTTACTTTGAACTTTCAGGATCAAGCCCCTCGGCTTCCACGAGCTTTTTCTGCTGGTCCTCAGCTTTTGGCTCATCCCCAAGTCGAGGAAATTTGTGGCTACTACCCTCTTTATGTTCCCTCATTGGGCAGTCTCGGCGTAAATGATGTCCTCCGCATTTCCAACATTTTGTTGGCTGCTTCATCTTTACTTGCTCAATTTCCTTTGAGTCTTCATGCCTGGAACGTTTCTTTATGGATTGCTTGGATGAATGTCCCATCATAGATCCACTTTCCTTGCCTTTATGGATTGCTCCCAGAAGGCTTTTCACCTCCTTTTGCAAACCAATAGAGTCTTGCAAAATATGGTGGTTCATCTCATTCTACCTTTTCTGTATCTTGAGCATCTCTCCAAGATTCTCTTGGGTTCTGGCAATCGTTTGAAGGAGACTTCCAGCCAAGTCCAACAGTTTTTGGTCTGCTGCCATGGTC
Organism: Pseudotsuga menziesii; assembly: GCA_001517045.1. NCBI lineage: Eukaryota > Viridiplantae > Streptophyta > Pinopsida > Pinales > Pinaceae > Pseudotsuga > Pseudotsuga menziesii. The sequence continues at coordinate 1,113,959 of LPNX010555823.1, read as the reverse complement.
AATGTGCACCACTGGATTTCACTTTTCTCACCTTTGAAATGCATGATTGAAATTCTGTCAGACCAAGCATAATATAGACATTAAAATCAGTTAGATAATTGCCCAATTGGCATGACAGTCCAAGTCTCATCAAGGAGACTTTCATATTTTTCATGCCTTCCCAACAGGCACATGAGCTCATTCATGTCCATTCTTGGGCAGGGAATTAACCATTCCAGCATTCACAATTTACTTTAAGCAAATACACACATTCCATTTTCAGTCATACATGCATTCAACAATCTTTTGTTTTCACAATGCATAAATATATATATATAATTAAAAATGGCAAGAGAGAGCAGCAAGAGTTTTTCCCCTCTTTGTTTTGTTCCATCCTGGAACCCACACCACCGCTGTGGATTTTCATGCTCTCAGCCTCTTTCACTTCACCGTGAATGCTCGACCAATCCCATGCACCTCTAGGATGCTTTCATAGTCCTCACTTCCAACATTACCTATATTCAAACATTAAATAAATTCACATGTTCAGTTTATTCACATCGGTTTTTACCTCTTAAACAAGAGCTTAAAACATCATAACCCAATCATATACACCTGTATATTCATAAGCAAGAAATTGCAAAATAATCCAATACTTATCTGTATTGTGCGTTTCCTCGTTGGTCCACAAGATCTGCTTCGCTTTGCAAGCCTTGGGATCGCCTATGGACTTGGATGTTAGGTCAGCACACAGGCTACTTCACAACATCCCTTTTATATATATATATATATATATCAGGCACATTCAAGCCAACCTTCAGTTGGGTTTATCAGACCGTCAACAAATCGCCTGTACTTATCTCAACAATACACTTATATCAACAACCAATCATCATCCAAGCCAACACAGTTGGGTTTATCAGGACATCAACAATAACGCATGCACTTATATTAACAATAAATGACCATTTCCAGGTTTCATTTCTAGTAGTGAGCTCTAATTCCACTACTCCCTATTACACAAGAGACCACTCCCTTCTCTGAGTTGACAGCCCCTCAGGAATGTCTCCTTCTTTGTGCTCTTTAGTAGAAGGTAGGATGAGCTCAAGCCATTGTCCATTTAGTGTACAATACCAGACTACATCTGTTTAGCCTGACAACACAAGCAATAAGCATATTCGTTAGCGTTATTGCTCTAAAACTGTAATCATATTTCACATCATTCACTATCAAGTTTTGAGACACCAGGAGTGCGTCCACTCCCTAGGGTGTAATCAATATCAAAAAACCCTTCCATGATCCGACATCGGGAAAGTGTGCACCCTTTTCCAGTGTGTGCCATGTAGGCCCTATTCATACTCAAGCAATCGGTCATAATGGAAATAAAATCAAAACATATTCTGCATATTGAATTCAACAATTGGACATGCATATTCTTTGCTAGGGTTACAGAACACTTATCCATTTGCTAATGCAATATTCCTTCATTAAGGAGGAATGGGGGCTCCCGTCTCTGAGTTAACAGTCCCTCGGTTTGACATCCCAACTCCTTTCACATTACATATCCACACATGTCTTACTAACATAATCTATACCATCTCACCCATGTTGCTTACCAAACATGCAGTGCAGATGGGACATTTCCAAAATGTCCAATGGAATTTCACCCAAAACCCATTTCCAAGTTAAGGGAAAACCTTCCCATGAAGTTTGGCTCCTGCAGGCCATCACACACGATCTTCCTGCAACATGTACCCCTGGCACATTCATCAAGTAGCCAAACAGTCAATCAACATCTACTAATACAATCCAAATTTGATTGTTCCATAACCTAGCAATGGTATTAGTAAATAAATTCAATATGAATTTGCAACTCTGTGTACTACAGAAATTGATTTGCTTGGCAATGAGGTGATCCTCAATTGTGGGTCTCTTGTAAGAAGCACCACTATTCCCATTATAATTTTATGCTTACTAGCATAACATGAATACCCACTTACAATGAGTCCACCTGACACAATCTTATGCAAGCCAATAGTGATTAGTAGTTGTCAGCAATTCCTCAAATCCGAAATTCACAAATTCAAATTTGACAACTCATTACGCATACAAACTAGTTTCACAGTCATGAGACTCTTCTCATGAGGTTTGGATCTTTCACATGGTAGATTCCGACCTTTGTCATGGTCTTACTCACATTGCCATGCCCCTAGCAATATACCTGAAACCTAAACTTCAATCAACCAAACACTTGGTAAGTCTTGATGCATATAACTTTTTCCATTGTTGCAACAATCACTGAAGCATTTTCAGAATTATAAAATTCAAATACTTCCAGTTGTTAGCATATCAATATTGCCAAAACTCATTCGCTTCGTGAATCATTATCGTACTTTAATTTACAAGGTACAGTCTCCTCATTTATGTAATTTAAGGGTTTAGATACTTCTTACTTCACAAGCATATAATCTGTACCACCTTTCTCTTCCATAGAGCATTTTTGGTAGCCAATTAATCATGACTACCCTCTTCATGCACTTACTATCCTGCATTCACATCAGCTCTTGAAATGGTTCCAGAATTGTCATCAATTCATCATTTCAGCCATTAGTTATTCATAATCACACATGCACTATCTTTATGCATTCATGCATTGCATCACAACATTTGCGCCCGTACTCATGTATGCATATATACAACATTTACTCATACTTTTCATATGCATCCATTCAATGCATAACTACAATATTTATTAAATATTTTTTTGCATACCCACTCAATGTTACCTTGCATTGATTCAGGAATACTATGCATTCAAACATACCATGCATGGCCCAACCATGACTACTTCATATAGGATGCATGACTATAATAAATATCATCAGTGCTTACTTTCCTTGGGCTACTAAGCTCATAACAACATAATACAGGCATGACACATTTTTCTATGAATGCAGTATAAATTTCAAATACCCACATGGTACGAGACCTCTTGCTTTTACCACTCCATGCAATTGTCATAATTAAACTCTTACCTTCATGGGTCCCACTTACACCCTTGACATTACCAGTTTGGATGGTCCTTTGTTGGAGATTGCAGAATTTGCTCACCAACTTTTGATTCTGGACTTGTTGTCTTATCCCTTTCTTCATAGGGTTGCTGGTCACATTCATCAGCATCAGAAACATATTCAGCCATGTCCAGGTTTTCATTGGTTTTTCCCACTAATGCCAACACCAATGCAATAATTACCATTAGTGGTTCATTATAAATGTATAATTCTCACTACTCTTACCAACATGTCATATCCTATGCATGCAAGGCATATCCTCATACATTTCATGTTTCAAACTTATAAATGTAATTATAATTAGCAAGACAAGGTTTAAGGAATTTCCCTTTTCAAATCCCTCATCTTTGTATGGAACTCCTCTTCCACACAACAACTGGTTTGTCCATACTGACAACCACTAGTACTTTGCAGCACCGCATTAGAACTCTGGGGATTCTCCCTTGTTCCTTGCTGGATAAGCTTTCCAACACCTATCCACATGCCTCATTCTGACCTTGGGTGTGAAAACCACACCACTTCTATCATGATGATTTTCATCAAATTTAGGCAAAACACACAACTGTATTTTGGTCTGAATTGCCAACTTCAACCACCTAGAATTCTTCTTCCTTTTCAGCCCTGGAACTGCTAAAAAATCCACTGAAAAAAAGCTGGAATTTGTTGAGAAATCGACTTTGAATAACCCAATTTTCTTTCTTAGATTAGGTCTCATCCCATCTAAAACTCCGACGTTTCGATGATTTAAACATCAACTTCCTTTCATCACTCATCGGTAGCCTTAACAACTAACATTTTACGTTGTATCGGATCCTCAGTTGTCTCAGCTTCTGGTATTTATTATTTATCGGCACTGATGCCTAGGACTACTGCATATCGGCAATCGGAAGCACTATCTATCAGGCGGTTAGTTTTCTAGGCAGCCGCAATGGTGGCAATCAAACTCACTAGGGTTTCCGTGGTCATAACCCTGTCAGCGGATTGGAACCACTAGACACTATGTGTCGGTGGCGCAAAACTAAACACTTTCGCTGCATCAACGACCCAAATAACTAACATTTTTCGATGCCCATCGGTGGACCAAACCCCTAACTTATTTCGATGTTCATCAGGGCCTTTCTTCACTAACCTTCCGGCGTTTCGATTCTATAGTTGTCTAGGTTTCCAATCCACATCGGTGATGCCAAAACTAATAGATGTCGACGATCAAAACGTTACCTGCCGTGGTATCGGCGGTCGGAGCCACTAACTACTCACTCAGCGAATGTTTAGTTCCATAGTCATCAGCAACGGTGACAATCCAACAACTAAGGTTTTTCACGGCCATAACCCTATCGTCGGTCGGAGCAACTAGCAACTGCGGCGTCAAACGACAAGTCCCATAAACATCCGCAACTACGGGTGGCAATCGCACTGCGGGTTCCACGGACACTCATCGGCTGTCGGATCCACTACCCTTTTTCGACGCTTTCTGCACTTACAGAAATTTCAAAATTTTTCTTCCCTTGTTTGTCGCCACGTCGGCTCTTCAAACAACTAAATTTCACCGACATTTCGGCAGTTCTGTCAACTAAATCTCACCGACGTTCTTGTACTTCAAATTTTCCAAAGTTTTTCTTCTTTCTTCCCCTTCGCGTCGGCGCTTTCATCGTCTATCATCCGACGACGCCGATGGCCTTTATCGGGGGTCCATTTGACTAAACGAGCCGAAGTTTCGGCGGTGCCATCATCTAAATGCCGCTGGTCCATTCGACTAATCTTCCTCGATCGCCGATGGTCGAAATACTTAGAAATTTTTTTGAAATTTCTTCTTTAATCTTCTTTCCTCCGCCTCTGTTGGTGGCTTCACCAACTAACTTCCGTTTACGTCTTCTAATTTTCGTCGATCAATCCACTAATCTCTACCATCGTTTTGGCAATCTCATCTACTAATTTTATCCAATGCGTTCAGCATTTAGGAAAACATTGGCGAAAATGAATTCAGGAACCCACTGTCGTGTCGGCTATTTCCTTAATTATTTTCCACCGACACTGCGGCTATTCCCTCAGCTAGTCATTGGAGCTTCATTGGACTAAGTTCCCCGATGAGCCGAGGGTCCGATACTTAGAATTTTCCAAAACTTATTTTTCTTGCCACTTGGCGGCTCTTTCATCAGCTAAATTCTTCTGACGACGACGGCGTTTCGGCGGTTCCTTCATCTAATTTTTGTCGATCCACTCAAATAGTCCTCGCCGACACCGAAAGCCCATATCAGGTGTTTCTTCGACTAAGTTGGGTCAGCATTTCGGTTGCTTTCAGCTGATCTATGCCAAAACTGCAACTCCCGCATCCACTAAGTTTCACCGACGGCCGACGATTCCCATACTTAGAAATTTTTTCTGAAATTTCTTCTTTAACCTTCTTTCTGCCGCTTCATCGTCTCAACTATATTCTATTTCTTTCCAACGTATCAGTTGTTGGAATGACTACCTGTTATGGCATCAGTGGTTGGGGGCTCTATGCATCAAGTGGCTAGCCGTCTTGGTTTCCGCAACGGCAACCAAAGGTCCTTCTGTGTCTTCCACGACCACAAGCCTATTGGCGGTCGAAACCTCTGGTCACTGCGGCATCGGCAGTCGGGGCTTCTACCCATCGGAAGGTTAGTCCTATAACTAGCCACAACAGCGGACGCAAAATCAACTAAGCATCGGCGATGCGATCAAATAATCATCGTCGATCCGTCTAACTAATTTTGCCACCGTCGGGGTTTGCATCGGAGGTCCATCTGTTTGCTGCATCGGGTGGGCTTCCCACTAAGTCCTCCGATAAGCAAATAGTCTTACACTTAGAAAAATTTCATGGATTTCCTTTCGTCGGTCCCTCGTCGGATGGTCTTCCGACTAAGCATTCCGCTGCACCGGAAGAGCTTTACACTTAGTCTCCCGATGGCCTGATGGTTTAGGCCCTTAAGCAAAATTTTCAAAATCCTTTCTGCCTGTCCCTCATTGGGTGGCCGTCAACCTATAATTTCTGCTGTATCTGAGTATCTTCTCACTTAGTCCTCCGATGATCCCACGAGTTCGGCACATGGAAAATTTTTGAAGTTTTTCTGATTTCTGATCTCTGCTGGGCAGAAGGAAACCTGCCTCTACTAGCTGATCTTTCATGACCCTCTAAGGCCCAATGCTGCAATGATGGCTCTGTCACTGCATCTTCATGGCCCATTTAGGCCCATGCTGCAACCTTTTCTCTGATACCATACTATAACGTCCTCAACCCTCTAACCGACGAGGAGGACACTACCAAACAAACAAAAACCTCTGAGCAAATAGCCCCATGAACATGAGCAGGCATAGAATGCTGAAATATAAAGCTTAAAACATAAAACATACTAAGATGCATAATCCTTCATATACATAGCGGAAGCAAACATACATTCATTCAAGCATACCACATGTTCATCATATTCATTAATTAATAAATATAAATGCAGAGGCAGAATAGTCAAGAATACTCATCTTAAAAGAATTCTCCCCGCAACCAGCTACGTCGCTACAACTTCCACCCAACCATAGGCTAGCGTGCTCATCAATCTCTCAGCAACACTGCCACCCCCAAGCTGGGCATGATTCCTCAAGGAATAAGGGTCAAAGCAGGCTTACACATATCCAAGGTGCACAAATCATCCAAACCCACACAGTAGGGTTTATCAGGCCATCAAGGAGCTAGGAAAGGCAAAATGCCAAGCTGGTGGCCTCAATGGAGAGATAAAGACACCTACACCAGAGTTAACCTGACTTCTAAGACATTCACACACCCATCAACAAGAATCAGTCCTTTCTCTGCTTCACAGTCCCTCAGGCCATGACTTCCCTTCCTAATACTCTTCAAGGGTTGTCGAGAAGAAAGCCAGTAGTCTAACCCTGTCTAAGTGGCTCCAAAAACCAGTTTTCTCAAGCATACCTAGCCTCTAATCCTTCTCTCAACAGTCCGAAGACCAACCCCTGCATACCACAGTAAAACAAACAACTCACATCTCTGTGAGGAATTAAAGATAGCAGGGTGAGAAACCCAAACAAAAAGGAGAACACATCTCCCTTCAGCAAGACGACTCAGAGTTGTTCTTGGCCCCAGCATGGCCAAAACAACTCAGCGGCACCGAAAAATGTACTTGCATACAAAACAACCCACAACCATCGGAAGACAACAGCCCCAATCCCACAATGAAACGATGGCAACATTACACAGTTTGTAACTGGAAAAAAACCAAACTCCCAACATGGATAGGGGAAAACGTAGACGTAGACCACAAAACTGGGATGGTAACACACATACACACAGTTTGACACTACAAAAGGGAAATAGATCCTCTTCCCAATTTGGGGAAAGAACATAGTCGATCTCACCGTAAAAATCCCCTGGATACCTTTCACAGTCCGATAAATAAAACCAGGTCAGACTCTCTGCGTGAAGGGAGGAAGAACAGAACGACTCGCTGTGGGAGGAAAGCAGATCCACCGACCAGCAAGCGGTGAGAGAAGAGAGAACCGAACCGACCCACACCTACGTGGGATGGTCAAGACAAAAACCACAGTGGAGAACCCAAAATCGTGAGTGGAAGAGTGGGAGAGTGGTGACTATTCCCCTGCCTCTGCATGCGGAAGAGCGAGCGAGCTGGTGGAGTGTATGTGGGGCAAAGATGGGCGGTCCTACCAACCACCATTCCTTAGCCATAACTGCTCCCAACTAATCGAACAACAGAAGTTTCGTGGGTGGTCGACACATGGAATACTCCCAATGCCCCCCACGGGTTAGACAACTCCCCCTTAACCTTAGGAATCATGCCCTTTTCATTTAACGTTGCACCATCGTAGCTGGCTGTAGGTTTATTTTAATTTATATGCATATTTACATGATGCCCAAAACTATAATGTGTAGGATAGCACAATATACCATTGACAACGATCCCTATTGCCGAAACATACACAACCAAATCGATGGTGGGGATTTTGCCTTTAGCTCCACACCACGATTAATTACAAAACATACATCATGTATCTTTTAATGCAAACGGGGTCAAAACCAGGGTATTACACTTATTCCACATGCCCATCATTTGCCTCCACGAGTAATCATCCCTATCACATTAACAAATCTTCGATTAGGGAGCAAGAACACCTAGGCACTCTTGTTCCCACAAATAAAATTTCCAAGAATCCTCTCAAGCGTCTTGTAACCAATACAATTGGGAAACCAACAAGAGGAATAGTATTCAGCTACAAGTACCATAAATATGCATGTTTTCATTTTTTATTCAACTAATTTTGCATTTTGCATGTTTATTTTGAATAAATATGCATTATAATATATAAAATATATATACTATATACAAAGTGCTCCTTGGACGCTTTGTTTTTTTATTATTTTGAGAAATGGAGTAGGAACACCTAGGCACTATTGTTCCCGCAAATCAAATTTCTAATAAGCCTCTCAAGGTTATTGTAACTGATACAATTGAGAAACCAACCAGAGGACTAGTATTAATATACAAGTACCATAAATATGCATGTTTTCATTTTTTTATTCAACTAATTTTTCATTTTGCATGTTTTTTTCAATAGATATGCATTATAATATATAAAATATATATACTATATACAAATTGTTCCTAGGACACTTTGATTTTGGATTATTTTGAGAAATGGAGCATGAACACCTAGGCACTCTTGTTCCCCCAAATAAATTTTCTAAGAAGCCTCTCAAGCTTGTTGTAACTAATACAATTGGGAAACCAACAAGAGGACTAGTACATATGCACTGCCATAAGAATTTAGGGCAGCAAAATCACTAGCTAAGAAAATTTCTTTATTATACCACTTTTGAGTTCCTTCAATTTAACAAGAACCCAGTCCTAGATGTCTTTAATACTTTGATTCCAAAGGGAATCCCAAGTAATATCTCACAATCAACGTATTCTAAACTATTTGAGTCACTAGGAATCCATTAATACTAACTGATCAACCCCATTAGAAAGTGGTTCTAGTTGGTTGTTGACTCGGTTTGACTTGGTTGATCCATCCCCTAGATTGTTGGTTTGACTGAGTTAGAGAGTGAATAGATTGAATTAGTCTTAGGCACCTTTACTTTCATGATATGAGCCTCATTTCAAAAGTATGAAATGTATTTAAATACCTTAACACATAATTCTAACCTTACCTTAACTCTTCAAAATATTTCCTCGACGCATTCATCAATCATTGCTTTCACTTGGAAAGCATGGAGTTGATTTGGTGAGTTAATCAACTCCACACATACAACCACAATATACCACCTTCATAGACAAACCTTAATTCATAGAGTTTAAAATCCACCATCATGATAGCGTAAATGCAAAGAGGAGAGGCGTAGTGTGAATGAGAGGAAGTAAAACCTCCCTTGAAGGTGGAGGGAATTATTTGAAAAATGGTAATGTTCACTTGTGGTTACTCAACATCATGTCTAAGGACCTTCATTATTGTATTAATAGGTTTTTGTTTAATATCCAACCTAGTCCACATTATTATTTTAGGTGGATGAACCTGACCTAGGCATTTATGTGGACCCATAACCCCACCTCATAAGTTGTCTATAAATACACACTTGATGAGTCTTTTGTAATTCATTCGGGTAACATATCTCTTGTTCTCTTGTTCTTGGGTTTTCTTCTCTTGATGTAATATTTTTGAATATGGTAGATTAGGGGTTTCTGAAGTGTCTACAATGGATCCATGATCTCTTTATCATTTCAACAATAAGAAGGATATTATTTTCCTTGAAATATACATTTTATTGTATTATTTTTACAAATCCCCTACCTTTTTATCAAGATTATGCTTTCAAGATTATCCTCTTAGATTTCAATAAAATAATTTGAATTACAAATTTGGGATAGCTGCCATAATTTGAAATTTTGACAAACTAAATTGTTTTGGTGGAAAAATATTACACGTCTCTCATTTCCACCATCTTCATTTTGTGGTCAGATTCAACAAGATCAAGTCATTCTTGGATTTGGTCATTCCAACATTTCTGTATAGCCAGAAAACCACAATTCCTATGCATCCATATGTATGCTTATGGAACCTTATCGATATTGACGGGTGAGGTTGGGGTTTTATTCACTATGATCCTGCTAGATCTTGACCCAACAAAGATAAAGATAGAATGGAGTCCTAAACGAGGAAGAAAGAATGGTAGGAATGAAATTCCATTATTCAAGTAGATCATGATTCCTAAAATCGACTCAATGCACCTATAAATCCTGGGGCAGATCAGGATATTTCTCAATGAGCAATTGAAGAAGGGACTAGACTAAACTCTAAATGCAGTCTCACGGATTACGATGATTGCTTCCCTCACACAAAATATAGAATTTGATGAGGCCTTAAAACATTTTCTGGAAATGGTAATGTCAAGGGGGAATCTGGATTCGGTAACATTTGTTAGTTTATGTTGGTTTAGCTGCTCTCGAAGAGGGGAAGCAGGTCTATTAGGAGGAAATCAAGACTAATATAGTTGTTGGGAGTAACCTTGTATACATGTACCCTATATGTGGAAGAATAGACAATACATGCAATATGTTTAGAAAAATTCCCCAACGAGTTTTACTTTTGTGGAAAGCAATGATTCTTGCCTACTCCAAGGATGGGTTCTGTGATGAGGAATTGGAGTTTTTTTCGAGTGATAATATTATTGATTGAATATCATGGTATGGGATTGATGGGTTTAATGCCAGCGTTGATCCCTCTTCTCAAATATTTGGATCCACAAAACATACACTTGGTAACAGGCGATGTGCATGTTCTTAAGGATTTTATGGACTATAGTAATCCGGATGCAATCTCATTTAAGGATGTGGGAGGCTTGGATAGAACCATAGCATGATTGAAGCATGAAGTATGCCATTTTGAGGAAGAAGCAAGGTAGTAGAGCGGAGAATCACTTTCTAGTTTCAGGGGTAAGTCTCCTCAGATCAATGTTGTTGGGTCAGAGGCAACACAGATAGCTCAATCTGACACATTGGTTCCTTATCATAGAAGACTTATTATGAAGGCTTTGCTTCGGGATATATCTCTTGGTTCTTATGAATGCTTATGATTTAAGTTTATCCTTTTTACATGTCAATTTGATATTTTTGAGTGATAAATATTACATATTTTTGTATTATCAAGCAATATTATGGTGATATTCACTACTTTCTCATCTACAGTTACTGTTTTGTTTTATGTTCGTTTAGTTATTTGTGGTTAAAATATCTTTATGATAACCCTTGCACGCTAAGAAACTAGAGTTTGAAGTTGGGAATTAGCATGACATAAATTTATATGGCTGTTTTTCAGGCTTGCAAGTTAAAACTAGGAGATTTAAAAGGTGCCTTATTGGACATGGAGTTTTCAATTTGTAATGGGTAAGATAATGTAAAAGCCTTGTTCCGTCAGGGTCAGGTAAATATTGGATCAATCAAGGAAGTCAAACTTACATGTTTTTCTTTGATTTATTATATTGGTTGATTTGTTTAGGGGTTAAGCATAAATTTATTCTGGTATAAAATTTTAAGATACTTGTATAAATGAAATGGTTGGTAATATTGTGTTGCATTTGGGTAGATTGTATAGAATACCAGAAACCAAGACAAGAATTAGGACTTATTGTTGATTGTTGACTGTTGTGTGATCAACATATTGTTGATTGTTGATTTCAAACAGTGCTTCCTAAATGTTGTAAAACTGTTGAGATGAAAAAAACCATAAGACAATCCAAAGATAAACAAGCTTATCATAGCAAAATGTTCGTTGTGATTTCTCTTTCTCGGGTTCTAATGTTACTTCTCCTGATGCCTTGTTGGCTACTTTTATCTTGTACATTTTTTTTGTTTTGAAATGTTCCAGGTGTCTTGTGTTCATTTTAGGTTCCAAGTCTCAACTTATATTTTTGGTCTAGGTTAAGCATCTCTATTGGTTGGCTCATATGTTTTTGATCAATTTTCAGTGGCTTCAAAATTCAAACATGTCACTTGTTAGAGTATCCCAATGATGCCCATCACAACAGTTGTAGTTGGTTGGAATTTTGATTTTTATGTATATCATTATTGGCTTGTATTACATGTTTGGTATTTGGGTATTCATAGAAACTTTTTAAAATATTAGCTCAAGGTTCTCGTTTAACAATTTTGGGATTGAGTTAGCACATAATTCTCATTTAACAATTTTGGAAAACCGTGAGCACAGGATTACAGTCTATAATTTTGGGATGCATAGTGTATTGTAATTCCTCTTTTTTTTTTCTGATTGTATGAAAGAGAACTTTCTTAGTTAATATTTGAGTAGTAAATTGACATCAGTGTGTGATATAATATTAGATTCTTTGTATGAGAGGTATTTCAGTGTTGATTTAATTATAGTATGATGCTTATACGAATCCAAAAGTACTCTACTAGTATAGATATATATGTTTATGGAATTCATTGACAACAAACACGTCTTATGAGATACTTCTATGTTATTGTAGCTAACATGGGAGTAGTGTTACCAGACTCATTTCAGTCCAAGGCAACACCCATGTCCGACTCTGTCAAGTGAGGAAAGTGTTCGAGTTAACTAGGCATTGAGTCCATTTACATATGAGTTTGAATTATGAGTATGAAATGGAGTTGTAGTTAAACCAAATGTTAAAGGCAACACCCTAGTAAGACAGTGCCGAGTGAGGAAAGTGTTCTCAACTAGACATTGATTCCAATTACATATGAGTTTGAATTGTGAGTATGATTTGAAGTTGCAGTTCAAAAAAAAGTTAGAGTGCCTTTATGAGTTGAAAGCGAGTCAAACTTCATCCCCTGCTTATGAAAGATGGGATAAAGGCACATATTTTAGTTGATTTTCTGACCCGATTCCAGAGTAGCACACTGATGAATTTTTCGGAATAGATTGTCTTTTGTAGTATTCCCTATCATCTGTGTACTTCAAAAAAAGATATATTGTTATTATTATTTTGAATTGACATTGCATATGAAGCGTGTCAAAATTGGCTAACTTATAATTTTGGGCGCTATGCTTGTGAGGGCTTGCACCTAGGTTGTTAACATTGCGGCACCTCATCTCAACTGCTAAACAACAGCTCGACTGACATGAAATAAACTATTATATATAATTTATATTAAATGTAACTTGTAAACTTTAATATAAATAAAAAGCTACTTTTCTCCCTAAATTATAGTGTACTTTTTATTTTTGTTGAGCTTTTCCTAAGTTCGAGTCATACTCTTACTCTCTAGCATTGTTGATTTGTCTGCTTAGTCAAGTTTATTAATTTTTCTTGGGAACATGTAACTGAGACGTGCAGGGGTGTGGAAGCACATTTCCTACCCCTGGAGATGCATACCTATATAACACTAGGTTTACCCCATCTACCAATTTTGAGTTCTCTCTTTACATTATTGTGACAGAAGCAAACATTATTTATAGCATAGTTGGTTTGTTTTGACCAATGTTTGCATTAGTACTGGAACAAATTTAACACCTAGTAGTTGTCTTTCTATACTATAGTATATTTAAAAACATGAATGTCAAAATACACCTATAATCAATAAATCTTAACTACTTGTTAGAGTATAGCCAACATTTAGGCATGTTTTGTGTAGAGCTAATGTAATTGGTGTGACATATGACTGGTATATAGCACTAGTTATGTGTGGTCGGTAATGTTGTTAGAAATAGACAATTCAATAGCTATAAAGTGGAGATATTATTAGGACACTGTGCACCTTGGATTATCAATCAATAACAGAAAAGCACATTCAAATTTCTTTAGGGTCAGGCTGTTGGTAAATGAAAGGTGTGAGGAGTTAATGATGGTGATTAAGAACAACCCAACAAAATGTGTTGTCCAAACCAACCCAAAAAAACACAACAAACAACTAACTCTTTTCTGGTAAATGCTTGGTATAAGAGAGAATACAAAGTTACAAGGACATCATATGAACAAAAACCTACCAGTGTCAACCTCAAGAGGTATAAACTCATTGTAAAAATTTAAAAAGATCTCTTTGTGAAAAATAAACAAGAAGCATTTGATCAGCATGGCAAGGAGGAACCCAATAGAATTCTAGAAGGAGTTGGGTGCAAAAATTAGAGAAGGAAAATAACATTTTGAAATAGTAATGGTTGGATTTTGTGGGTGTAAGGTATATTCATGTTACTTAAATATTGCAAATTCTACATCATTATGATAATAGTATTAAATTTGTAGGGGTAGTTTAATGAATTGAGATCTGCTTAAGGAATTGGGCACTTATATATCTGTTTTAGTGGTCCCTCCTATAAATTTAAAATTTGCACATAATGCTAGTTCTAGCGTTTCAATTTAGTTTTTCTGCAAGTCCTTCTCTAAAATCCATTTCCATCAAGATTTTCACTAATCTTCTATCAATTTTGAATGGAACCCATCTAATATGAATTTCCCTATACTATCCCCTATAATTATAAAAATGGCCCCACTTCACATTTCCATTGGTAAACCTGGAAGTTTGACCCATATATGATGAGTAAATTGGTTCTTTTCTTGGGTCAAACCCAGGTTTCCACCTCATGACATCCAGAAACGAGGGACCCCAGAACCATTTTTTGGGTAATGTCTTCTCTACATCTGTGAGTCCAACTGAAGTTCGAATGAAACCAGCCTCAGTCATGTTTGGTATTTCAGCATGTGGTCCAGTATCTCTAGCCAATTTTTTTCTGTCCACCTCTTCAGCCCTCAATATGAAACAAGTTTCCCCATAAAGCGATTAGTTATGGTGAAATTCATAAGGCTACAATATCTTGCAGCCCTACATCTTCCCCCACCACTAAGCTAACCTTATTCTTTCGCTTCTTTACACACTTCTTGTGAGCATGCTTTCCATAAATTGGGATCTGGTTTTTCCCTTTAGCACATAGAATCCCTAGGTCATCTCCGACCAGTTCTTCCCATGTCAACACACCATATCCTAAACCTTTTGTTCTAATGTCATTCAAAAACTTGCATCTCTGATGGTTCATTTCTCTGTGCTAATGAGTGAATTGGATCAATAGATTGCGATGGGATGGACCTCGCTCCTAGATCATCATCGACATATGACTATAATGGTGAAATTCATTTACCTTGGACAAGTCCCAATCTAGCATACCACAATGTCTTTTCACAGTTAACACTTGCACCTTATTTTTTGACAAGCCATGACCCTTAAACTTTGGCTTGTCCTTCTCCAAATTTAGAGGTTTATCTAGCGCACAGTCCTTGATAAAGGATTTGAATCCCTTTCAAGATTCTATTAGTTCTTCCCTACACACAAAAAATAGAATTTTGGAGAGACTCATTGTCCGCTTGAGAGTAGTTGACCTATTCTTCTTCCATCTTTCTCACACCCATGCCTCGCAATCTATGAACTCCAGATTTTTTGCTTGTTACAACTTCCTATATTTCATTATATCTCTTGCTCTTAGAGGTTTATCTAGTGCATATTCCTTGCTAAAGGCTTTGAATCCCTTTCAAGCTTCCATTAGTTCTTCCGTACACACAAAAACAGAATTTTGGAGAGACTCATTGTCTGCTTGAGAGTAGTTGACTCATTCTTCTTCCATCTTACTCACACCCATGCCTCGCGATCTCTGAACTCCAGATTTTTTACTTGTTACAACTTCATGTATTTCATTATGTCTCTTGCTCTTGTTGCAAATAATTTTAGTGGAAATATTTTATTCTTGAAAGAATAAAAAATAAGCTCCACAAAAGCCTCCGATGTTGGTGATTAGTGCCTTTTGCAATGTGACCTCAATCTTAAGCTGCTGATTTTTCCTCTTCTTTGTGCAAAAATATGCTTCTAATTTCTTATGATTTTATACCAAAGGAACAATTAAAGAACATTGAAAAAATAAAGTATAACAGAAAGGCTTCCATCCCTAAAAACGCCCTCCCAATAATCTTTTTTTGATTGGTAGCACTGCAATATATCAACAATACAATGATATACCAAGCGAATCTGCAAGAAACTAAGAGCCAATACGACCCAGGATAGAAATTGTTCCAGAGCGACCCTAACTCACTTAGGAATCTATTGGATAATTATTTGGACATAACTGGAGCCTTGCAGGAGTGATGTGAGGTAATTTTAAGGTTTTTAGTGAAGGAAAAACCTAAAGGCCAAAGAGTTGGGCCCAATTGACCTAATGATATTTCACCTAGGATATAAAGGTTTAAATTTGAAAGGGATAAACTAGACTGTGTAAATATAGATATTCCCAATGATGAAGTCTTCTAATTTCACATGGATATTAACACAAGACCAAACCAAATAAGACCAAACCTAAGAATTGATTTACTGGTCTAGAGTTGATCAAATTATCAACAGTCCATCTGACATAAACCTTGAACATTGTCGTGTATTATTGGATCAAACTAAAACTAGATACTAGAACAACCTAAAGTCAATGAGTTATACTTATGAAACTCAATTAACCTAATGATGACTTTGTAATTATTCGTATTTAACTCATCTTTTAAAACACATTATTTTAAATTTATGACTATTCTACGAGGAAAATTCTCTATCTAAATTACCTAGAGCCAAGGAAAAAATTAATTGGCTTGGTGACACTAAATGTCCCTAGAAACAAATTTAACAGTATTTTCTTTAAATCATTGGAAATAAATAAATGAATTTGACAATATTTTCTTTAAATCTTCAACAATAAATAAAATCATAGCACGATATGAAAATTCCTAGAGTCAAACACCTAACAAGAAAAATTTACCAAATATGCAATCCATTGAAGTTTCATAATTTTCCAAATTTGTCTGTTTAGGCACTAACCATTTTAAGTATACATAACTTGGAGCAGAATGTTTAGCATGAAGGAAAAAAAAGAGCAAAAATTATTCAACAAAGTGTAAATGTATTTCATTATCCATCCAAAACATACACAGTCCATGACAAAGTTCCAACTTTCGTCCCAAGATAAATTTGAGCTAGCCTAACCAGTGAGATTTTGTCATATAGTTATTGGAAAGTCATTGGAAAAATATTATTGATTCATATATTTTCCAACCCAAACACAATACTGAGAAGCTCCCTACATAAGCGATCTATTACATGTGTGTTTTTGGTTCATGGTTTCTTGCAGTTTGGCTTGCTCTATTGTTGAAATGTTGACCAATCTCAATTCTATCGATTAGAATTTTTTATCAACTCCCCTACTCACATTATACAAAACTGACCTTAAGCCATTAAACAATTATTATTATAATTCCCCCCAAACAAGGTCCCAAGACCCTAAAGCGTGAAGTATCAATAAATATGCATTATCATGCATTAACCAAGGAAATAAAGGCTAATAGCATGCCAGCTCAAACTCCCAGCTCTGCCATGCAAGTAGAAGGCGGTGAATCATCATCGTCATGTTTAGAGAACCAGATCCAAAATCTCTAGGACACGTGTCTGGAATAAGGGGTCTGGTATTATGTCTAGACTCTGCATACCACTGGGGTTACTTGCTTTCTGATATGGTTAAATGAATACACAGAATCTTATCATTGTTGGGAAAGTGTTGGGGTTCATCATGGATTCTGAATTCTTGGTTGAAGCTGCCAATGAGTGGATTGTTTCATGTATGTAATATTTCTTATTCATGGAGTAGTTTTTGGCTACTCGATGCTTTTGGAAAATCAAAATACAATGTTTTTTCTAGTGCAAAGTCTGGAAGTAATGCAAAACCATATATGCAATATTGGAATGAGAAAATACTTACACTGAAAGGATGATTTCTATCTTTGACATAGAAGCCATGGATTTGGGGGGGTCTATTATGTAAGATTACCTTGGGAATATATCTAGCTTTTCCTACCTCATTACAAAGATCAAATGCTAAAATATTCTTGTTGGTTTACTATTTGGTGGTGAAAGTGGGTATTAATCATTGAATCCATGCTATTGCTTTTATTTTGGTGGTTTTGAAACTTGACGCAAGGCAGGGACACTGAAACAAATTGAGGGAGTTTGATACTTAAACTAAAGAACTAGACCACAGAGGTGTTAAGAACTGAAGACAAAGTAAATATTCCTATTAATAGGGAAAAAGGTGAAAATTTCCGGGCATTTAGAGGAAATTTCTTTTCCTTGGTGAATTGCTTTAGCTTTAACAATTGATAGGAAGGAGAAAATATTAAAATTTCAGTACATGGTTCAGATCAGCAAATAAAAAAACTTGAGAAAGCTGGAAACTTAACTAACTATCAAAACTATTCTTACTGCTAGATATGGACACAGAGACAAACTAAAAAGTATGAACAACAAATTAAAAGTAATCAGAACAATAGATTGTATGTACTAATTTTGGGTAAAATAGTGATCTGAAAATATGATGGCAAACAACATTCCTACACTTAATCACACATTACTCTGAATCGAAAAAATATGAAACAAACGGTCAAAAATTTTGTCTTGAGGAAGAGCTGGTGGTAGACATGTGACGCCCACTCCGTTGTGTTCGAGAGGAGGTAGCCCATCGCATGTCACCAATTCATCACGAGGAAAAATAAGGTGTACAAATAGCACAAATTAAACATAAGATACTTATGAAGCAGTGACCCTTCCAAACCAACATCCACAACATGTTGCTTGGTCAACCATTCTCGTGGGAACATCATGTCATGTACAGCTAAAGTCTTGGGAGCATTGTTATCAGCATTAAGAACATACTGTTATGCATTCCTGAAGTCTCTATATTGCAATTTCCATATCAAAAGGTTAGCCTCCATTTACAAAATTTATGCTTATTGAGAAGACATTCATCAATGCATTTTGGAAATTAATGAGTTGGTTTAGATTGTAGTGATCATCATATATGACACATGTTTTATGACCTGGAGGCTTATAATCTACCTCATGATCTCCTCATGATTAATCATATACAATGATAAATATAGAAGCTATATTTCAATTACATATTCCCCTTTTACAAGAACATGTAAGGGATCATCTGCCACTAGACGACACTACAACATCAGTTTGATGTCCAATGGTAGGTTCCCAAGTATGAATATATGTATAGGTTGGCAATGAGGATTCCTTATAAGCCTTCTTAGTCCCAATTTCCTCCTCCAAGACAAACTCACTCCCCTAATAGAGGTGGTTCATGTAAATATTCCCTTTCCCCATGGGCATGCTCAACTTGATCCTCCTCTACCTCTTTCCACAAAGGTGCCTACTTAGTCCTCCATAGTAGGCCTCTAAAACTCCACCCTCCACTCAATCAAGGTGTCAATGTTTTCTAAGGAAATGGTAGCCATTTCAAGGGGGTTATCAAAGCCTCAATCTACTTCACCCACAATTAGAGATTGTAGTGGACATAAACCAAAATAACCAATCATTGATACTCTATCCTATATGGGGATCATAGGGTCATAGACTCGTAACAAAAGTTGTAGGGTTGTAAATCATAAAAATTGTAATTGCTAACCTGATGTGCCAATTTATCTATATTTTTTTCAAATACACTTCAATTGCATTCCCACCCTAAAGCGCTATAGGTTTGGTTATGCATCTAAATTGAAAATTTCCATGCCTACAATGTTACACTCAATGCCTACGATGTGATGTAGAATGTCACGAGATAACAAAAGCTATGGAAAAGGGAGATCTAGTTTATAAAATTTAGGTGTTCAACTTCAGTTTTATTCAAAGATGGAAATATTTTATTATTGTATTACAGGCTGCCAAATCGTTCTTACCTTGGTCAGAAGACCTCAAGGTGGTAGGAAGGTGTATTGGCCCAATTGCTTCCAATATTTTGGTTGATTGGTGAATTTAATGTATTTGCGAACTAGATATTGAGTGAGTAGTATTTTCTATTAAACACAAGGAAAGAATGTCACATGAGTTAATAGGTGAGGCCCTGAAGATTTACACTTTTTGTTGGTTACATGGAACTTCAAAGGATTATGACCATAGAAGTGCTTTAAAAAATGAAAATGGGTTAACTTCATATGATGTGGAGACAATAGAAAAACATACACAGCTTGTGGAAACAATTACCACCAAAAAAAGGATCTGTTACCTGGAATTTTTCACTAAAGTTATTGAAGGTTGCTACATACTGAGAGAGGAAACTTCATGTGAAATGGAAGTTGGAAGGAGAATAGGAATCATGTTAGACAAATTTTCACTTAATTCCATATTCATCATACACAAATGATTCTCTATATGATGTAGATATTGTGCAATGCATATTAGAGCATTTTTTGATGCAGGATAAGAGGCCTCAAAGCAGTCTGGAAAGGGAACATATTCCTTATGAGGGGGAGAGGGAAATGTCTGCTGAAACTTAAGAATTTTCTAAAGGTAGAAGGATTACTTTTGTAATACATACTTCAAAGTTGAGTGTTACAAAGTTCATAGATGTATACCTTGCCAAAATAGCCTGTAACACAAATCTACCTCTGTCAAAGTTTATCAATCTTGTTGAATCTATTTCCGATATTGCACGACCAATGCATGAAGGTTTGTATAGGCCTATATACAGGAAAAACCTAACTAGAACATAGGGAAAGTGGCCACTCTTCACATACACATAAAATTTTATAGTGGGCACGTGGCATTCATGTCTTTTCTTGTGTTCATGGTGTGATTGTTGTTGTTACTTTATGTTCCTCGCATTTAATTTTGTAGTTGTTTGAGTGTTGTTATGTTTTGTACTCTTGTGAGGATTTATATGGTTAATGGATTGCAATTGCTATGACATGTAAAATCATAACATAGTGATGTGTTAATCATATTTCTCTTAAGTTTAGGCTCTTTACAGTACCTTCAACAAGACTACTGCTTCAAACCCCAACTAATTATGATTCATGACATCCCAGTCAGGATACCCTAATCATGAGATCCTAATACAATTTCATGACTGTCTCACATGAAAATGTAGTTCTTAAGCATGCTCCCTTTCCGATGGCATGTGCTTTAATAACAATGTCAATAAGATTCCAGACACTAAGTCACTAAATAGGCTAAAGAACAAGATAGGATGTTCAATTGACTAGCATTTGGTTTAACGCACTTTATTTATGCAATATTGATTACTATACATCTACTATTTATGACCGTTCACCCTCTTAGAAAACTATGTAATACAATAAAATTATTAATTCAACATGGTGTATTGTCTTCTATTAAACTGAATCATTATCTTAGGTGGGGGGTTTGTAATATTCTCTTGGTTTTCACATTGACAAAGTTGGCTAACTAGAATAAACCATAGCTTTGAATTGTTTTTTGGCTATGTTTTGGGAATGCCATATCCTCCATCTATTGCTTTGAGATTGTAAATATTATAGTTTGAGTTTCATATATATCCTTAAAGATTGCCAGAAAGCTAAGAATTGTCATTCCGATTTAATTATCAGTACAGAATTCAACTTGTTGTGTTATGTCTTTGATTAAATAATTTGGGCTTTAGTAATGCTTCCAAAATCATTAAAATCCATCTGTATACCATGCTCAGTGATAGAAGTTGGTAGGAACATTACTTGCACACAATTTTGATTTTTAGGCTTTTCTGGCAACTCTGGCTTATGTTGATTTTTAGGATTTTTCTGGAAATTATGTCTTACCTAACCTAAAATTTATTCGAGGGATCACAAGTCAATCTCTGACATCATGTTCAGGATAATTGAACGCTAATAAATCATGGTCATCTTCTTTTTTTGGCAACTCTGGCTTATGTTGATTTTAAGGCTTTTCTGGCAACTCTAGATTACCTGGCCTAAAATATATTTGAGGGATTGCAGGTCGATCTCTAAAATCAGCTTCAGAATAATCCAACGCTGAGAAATCAGATTCATCTTCTTTTTCATCAGCATTGCCATTGTGGGAGACAAATGAATGTGTGAAAACATAGTAATTTTTCCTTCGTTCTCCTCTAAGTTGCTTAATCCTCTCCAGTATACTGATATCAGTGTTGGTCTCTACTCTAGATGTTGATCTGCCTAGGAAAATGTTATTTTGAGATTTATCCCTTCCATTTTCTACTTTAGGAGAGTTTATAGAATTATTAGAATCTGGAGTTTGCCAAGTAGATCCTTCTATTGTTTCTTCCACTTCCAGCTTCTTTGGCGTGCTAGCGGCATATAACTTTATAAGAATTGGAGGAATAACAAAGGAGTCTACTACATTATGTGTATTCTTATCTGCTTTTTTTCCATCTAGTTCTGGAGATAGTGCAAAAGAAAATCCTCTCAAATCTTGCTCTTCCAGCTTCTTTAGTTGTTCGCTCAGAGAAGATAACTTCTTAGTAAAAGAAGAAGAAAGAGAAGAGAATGTTGCTTTACAACCATTTTCTTCTACCTTTTCCACAATTGTTTATGTAGATGACATTGTAAGTAAAAATTTTTTTGTAGCAGATATTTCCATAGGTATATCCTTTAATGATTCTAGTGAAATATGTTCATGAATGTTAGATAGATATGTCCTTGTTAATGCTTTGAGATGTGAAGGAGCCATAGATTTTTCCATCGGTCCCTCTTTTGAAGAATCTGATGGATCTTGTTCCTGACTGCTAGCTGCTAGAAATGATTGTGCCTATTTTGAAGACTTGGATGAATCTTGGTTCTCAATGTCATGTACAAAAACGTCAGATAACATCTCACAACTCAATGGGTATTTCTTATGTATACTTCTTTCTAATATTTTTAGAGTTCTTCCATTTTGTCTTTTGATATATGTATTTGGTTTCTGTAGTTATCACGCCCAACACTTATTTCTGAATTGGTAAGTATAATATCTAAATCTTGAAATTCTTAAGAATTAAATTGAAAGGTATTTTCTTTAATTTGTTGAGAAGTCAGAGCACCCCTATTCTACTATGCGCTCTTTGCTCGTACGTTTTTTGTGTTTTAATATGCTACCCAATTTTGATTAAAATGTAATGAAATTTGGAAACCATGCCTTTGGTTAATGTACTTTTTTTGGTGTAACTGGTGTCTTCATTGTGTGTTAGGTTGCCAAAGGTGTCATGACATATGTTCCACAAGAAGTGAAGGATTTGTATCATCTACTGGAAAATGGTTTCCACCCTTTAGATCTTGTTGAAAAGGTTCAGCCACTGCTAGGAAATCTCTCTAAACTTAGTCACAAATTGTCTTCAGTTACCCCTGTCTTAGCAGTGTAGCTAGAGCAGTACATTCCTTCTTTAGAAATGCTAACTACTTTGAGAGTGTTACAATAGGTGAGATTTAGTACTTAACCTCCTTTGGTCATGCTCTTTACTATTTTGTAGTATTAGAACTTTTGATTTGTAAATGTGGACAAACTTTTAGAGTTTTACAACTTAGAGCATTCATAGGAGTAATTCTTACTGAATCTAGTTCATTATTTTGTATTAAATTATGGAGTGACAATCAGTGCTTTGATTTATTTCTTTTTCTTGGTTTTGGAATTTTTATATAGTTATCAACTGTCTACTAAAAAGCACAATTGGATGTTCTAGGTATCACAAGTGTATCAAACAATAAATCCCATCCCTTTCAAAGATGATACCATTTTCTGATTTTGCTATTGTAGAGAATCCTAATGAGGATGTTGTGAAGTACAATTTCTTATAGTTGAAGATTGACCATTTAAAAGGCATTGTATAGTTTGGCAGTGAGGTGAAGAAATTTAATTTTTTGGTTTTCATTATATTGAGTACTAAATCAAGCTTCCCCTTTGAGGATGATGCTTCTGTGCATGGAGTGTTTTTTAGAGTGGGGAAGCTACTTGGTGGATTTAATTGTGTAGGACCTCGAGTCAGACAAGATTTGAAATCATTTAACTATTCTTGTGAAGCACTTAAACAAGGCTAGAAGCCTCAAAAATTTTCCTTCTCCTGAAAAAGTTGCTAAAGCTCCTCAACACTTCCCAATTTGCTTGGGATCATAGAGAAAGAGCATATAAAGTTGATTGCTCGCAAAGTATTGATTGAGAGGCACAAGGAGGAGCAAGAGAGGCAATTGCTTGAAATGGTATGTACCAGATTAGTTTTTTTTAGCTATGTGGTTGTTGCATATTGTAGATCATTGGAGTCTCGTAATGTATTGGGCTAAATTTGTTTGCTTTCACTAGTATTGAGAAGGAATGAGAAGAAGAGTCCAAGAGATTGAGGCAAAAAAGAATATCTGAAGAAGCAGAACATAAAAGACTTGCATCTGACTATAAAAAGAGAGAAGAGCAGATAATTAAAAGGGAAATTGAAGAGAATGAATTGGAATAAGCTCAAGATTTGCTTCAAGATGTTGAGAGAAGAAGAGGAAAACAGGGGAAAAAACAAGTTGTTGAAGGGGTATGGACTATTGACCTATATGTCTAATTTACTATGGTTATGTTCAAGGTCTTGCAAATTTTGGTTTTTTTAGTTGTAGAGGAATTCTATGCCTGAAAGGCACTTATTCTATTCTTCCTTCTGATTATTCTCTCCCAGAAAAAGGTTACGAAGGAGATCCTCATGAAACAGGCTCTTTATGAGAAACTTAAGGAAAGGCAGGAAATGGAATGCAAACTCCAGAAACTAGAAAAAACCATGGATTACCTGGAAAGGGCCAAAAGAGAAGAAGAATCCTCTATTATTGAAGCAGCATATCAAAATCACTTGGTAGATGATGAAATATTCTTCACACAGGAATAACAGGTGAGCATGATCTTAACCCTCTTTGTCCTGGTTGGATGTTCAAGCAATTGAAATTGCCTGCAGATTCCATAAAGCGAGCAAGATTATTTTTAGAATGGATGATTTAAATAGGCTTTATGCAAATTATTGCAATCAAGCCGTTATAGGTTTTAATTGTATATCTCCATTGGTATCTTGATAACATTGTACTTCTACAATTACAGCGAGAAATTGAACAAAGCAGACAACAACATGCTGTAGATCTTTTGGAGAAGGCGAGGCTTACACGAATGTTGAATGACAAGGTAGGGTTTTGTATTTTTTTATAGATATTTTTGGGTCTTGCATCCGCTATTTTTCTTACTGTAACTGAGTTATTTGGTTTGTTTTGGTAATGCATAATATCTTTCAAAATTCAGTTTGTTTTGGTAATGAAAAATATCTAGGAGGTTAAAATTTAGTGTTGTTGGAGATAAAGTCTAGTTCTTGAGATTTAGTAGTTTGTCTACATTGAGTTGATAAGGTTGTTTCTTGGAATATATTTTTTCATCTGATTGCTCCACAAAGGAACGAAACCTTGTTCTAGAATATTTTAAAGTGAACTTGTTATTTGTAGAAGTGAGGACATCCAACATACTTGAAGACATTTGAAACCTCACTCGACAACTCCACTAGTATTGAAATGAGGTATGATGGTTATATGTTTTTAAAATTCCATATCAGTTTGTCACATTGAATATTGAAGTGAAAAACTATGGCATTTTTAGAAGAATCATGGATTAAATAATGGTTCAATCCATTAGATTTCTTGGGCATCCTAGGGAATTTGAATCAATTGTTTGTTCCATATTGGGACAAGCACATTCAAAACTTCTCAGAACATGCTTACTAAGTTTTACTACTTGTTACATATTTCATTGAATTCATTTCAATATTCAATGTTTCCCATGAGGATTTTATGATGAAAATGTGTGTGTGTTCCTTGGGAGATGATGCATTATATTGGTTTTATGCCCCACATTGGGGGAGATATGCCAATGATGGAATAGGTTGAGCATTGTTGTGAGTGAGAGCTTAGATGATTGTAGTCCAAGGGAGATATTTTTCACTTGGGTTTTATTAAGGCATTTTGCAAGCACTGGGATGTTAGCTATGTTGAACATCTAGAAGGATCACAATTTACACATGTTTTGGTTGAGATTTGTTATAGATTGAGAAAGAAGTTTGATAATTTGATGCTTGAACATGATAGTAACCCATTAGAGGATCTATTGGATGAAAATTAATGAGAAATATGATGCCTGTATGTCCTTATTGGGTTTCGTCATTGCAATAAGGATGAACCAGCCGCCTAGCAACAAATCACAGTAGCATAGAAATAATTACAAACAAGATTTATGTATTCGATATATTTGTGAAGAAAACCATCTTATACAATAGCTAATTGAAACGATAAACTAACCATAGTTGATTGCACCAGTCCCCCTATTCTTCACAACTTAAGCCCGCTACACAAAAGGTAAAATTATATACAACTTTTGGTCATAAAACAACATAAGATTCAAATCTACAGAGCTCCAAAACACATTTATTTGTTGTTACTTTGTGTGTTGTACAGTGGCATGATCATAATCAAGAAAACTGAGTGTCTTCCTAGGTGGCATAATATTCTTCTTTTTAACTTCCAACTTGAGGTCAATTGGATGCATAATTATATGTTTCAGAGTCTAAATGTGAATTTCCAAGCATACATCTTCATTATCTTGATTACATCATAGGAATTGGAGTGGTTAGCATATATCTAAAGAAGGTCAGAGCCATATGATTTGAAGTGGTTAGCATATGATTTGAAGTGGGTAGAATATATCTAAATAAGGTCAAATCCATTTAGACTACTTTCTTCGGTTTCTCGAGTCAAAAAATGTTGGGATTATTAGTATTTTCTTAGAATTACAAATGATGTAATATTGGTGTTAATATTGTCCTTTCCCCAATTCTTAAAGGGTTCTATCTCAATGGTAGAGCGCCTGCTTTACAAGCAGGAGGTTGAAGGTCTGATTTCTTCGTGCCCTAATGATATTGCAATATTGATGTTTTAAATAAAATATATTTTATTATGATTTATTATGGATACGAGGGGGGTTCTAAACTCACTTCATATGTCACTATGAGGGGGGTTCAAAACTGCCCTTGTATGTCATAACGAGGGGTGTTCAAAACCACCCCTGTAAGTTTATACGAGGGGGATTCACAACCGCCCCCAAAGGTTTGTAAAGAGTTTTAAGTGGGGTTTTGAACCGCCTCTGTAGGTACCTATGAGGGGGGTTTATAACCTCCCCCAAAGGTTTTTAAAGAGTTTTATGGGGTGTTTCGAACCACCTTCGTAGGTACCTACAAGGGGGGTTTGTAATTTCCCCAAAAGGTTTGTAAAGAGTTTTAGGGGGGGGTTGAAGTGCCTCCGTAGGTACCTACAAGGGGGGTTTGAAACCACCCCCGTAGGTACCTACGAGGGGGGTTTGTAACTGCCCCCAAAGGTTTGTAATAATGACTTTTGGGGGTGGGTTGGAACTACCCCCATAGGTTTCTATGAGGGGTTTTTATAACCGCCCTTATAAGTCACTTTTGGAGGGGGGTTTAGAGTTGTCCCCAAAAGTCACTTTTATGGTGGGGTTTAGAACCACCCCCAAAAGTCACTTTTAGGGGCGGTTTTCATCTATTCCAAAACCACCCCTAAAATTCAAAACTTTTAGCGTCGGTGCTATTAGGGGTGGTTTTGTAAAGACTGCCCCCAAAAGTGACTTTTGGAGGCAAAAGACAACCGCCCCTAAAAATCAAATTTGTTGTAGTGTATCCATAGTTAGTTTTGTGAAATATGGATTTGATTGGATAAATGGATACTTGTATGTGATGTGTAACAATTTTATTATACAGAGAGGACATTCTTGGTTAGACTCTAGATTTGCAAACCCTTTATTATCAACAAAACTTTAAATAAAGGGCAAGCAAATATATCCATCCTGTGGACTTGGATAACGCCGAGTCCTAACTCTAGAGCATGGTTTTAGCTCAAAATAACACATGTGAAGACACACATATTATTATAATATATGTGTTTGACTCCAAATAGAGGGGGAATTGGGTTTCGACCTAGCTTCCTTCTGTATTGTGGCATGAATTGAATTTCATAAACTCCATTGATAATATAGTGATGATGAAAAGAAAAAAAAAATACTGTAGTGAGAGAATCATGCTAAAAAAATTATACCTCTCCTTCCTTTGCTTCCCTTCAAGAGCCACCTACTATCAACAAAACAATGTGAAACTTGCAAGCAAGAAAATAATGAAGTTGAATCGAATGAAAGTAATAAAAATGAGAAATCCCTTCTCTAGTTGTACCCATCCTATAGGGAAATATGAAGAGAAACTTAAACTGTAGGAACTTTGTATAGGCACGCAACAAAATAATCCACCAAAATCCAGAATCTACATTGGCAACTCTCCCTGTTGTACTTTCGTCAAAATCTGCAATCATTGTGTCACTGTTTCGAACAGGATCATGAAGTACCTTGAAATTAGCAGGCATAACTGCTTATCCTAATGTGAAACAATCTACGTGTTTCTCCCATGCTTGAAGTTGTAGAGTCTTCAAGAGGAAATGATTGACTATCTCAGGTTCACCATTCATCACAGATGCCAAAGCACTTGGAAAAAAAACTCATACAAATACCTGGAAATAAAAAACATCAATGCGAAACCACTCCATAACAACTATTGACACATAATTTACATCTTAAATGCAATCCTGTTCACACATTGAATATAAAAAGTGGTCATAATATTGCACAGAGAAATCGAAAGACATCTTTCTTGCAAGAGGAATTATTTTAAGGATCCATGCCTTTTTACAAAGAACCTCTGTAGCAGACTAAGTTATGAAATATCTTAAATTCTTTCTTGCTAGAGCTAAAATATGTTAAATTTGTGACAACTAATTAAACTAAAATGGTTTCTCAACCGTAATTGTTGGTTGATTAGGAGTTACTATAACCGGTGGCAGTTCTTCCGTTAATGTAACTTCTTGACTAAATGTATCTAAATGTATTTGGAGAGGAGCGAAAAGACTGAATGAGATGTGCGGATGATATGCCTGATTGTAATCTTCATTGTTGAAAGGAATAAGACATCAATACTTTGCCGAGGTGGATGTTTCCCCAAATTAGGGTTTTACCACGTTAAAAATCCTGTGTAATATCTAAGTGCATTTTGTCCATTATTGTTATTTAATTAATGTTATATTCAGACTCAAATACCAACAAGTGGTATCAGAGCTATCTGGTAGAGGAGGCCGTAGACCTTAGCTTCTGACTGCTAGACTGTGGAGAAAGCCAGTGAAGAAAAAAGATCTGGTACTGGAAGTGAAGAGTTTCCCATTTGCAAATTGTATAGAGTGCAGCCAAAGTAGCCGTGAATTGAAGATTTTATCTGCAGATGAATTGCATTGCTCACCGAGGCCTAGTCGTGAAGAACCCTGAAGTGCTCATCGAGGATGAAGGGTCGTGACCTAGAGATCGTGAAGCATGCCATTGCTGAACATCAGGATTGGTGGTGAAGATTGCTAAGCCTGTTGGATGAGGAGGCAGTGGAGAATTTAGTCCCTGTGGACTGTTGTAGATGTGAAGATTTGCAGCTGGAATGAAAAGCTGGAATGAAATGAAAGATGGAAGCCGTATGCAGATAAGAAAATAATAATAAAAATATTTTTGAGAATTTATTATTATTATTATTATTATTGGAAGTATTTGAAATATATATATTTATATATTTTTTGGAAGGCTGAAATGGGAAGTTTTAGATATATATATATTGAAAATTTTGAATTGAACTGAGGGTGAAAATTTATTGGATCATTAAATCTCTGGAGTAGTATTTTGAAAGTCTGAAACTTAACATTGTAATGGCAAAAATGTCTAGTTCAAAATTTGAGATTGAAAAATTTAGCGACAAGAATAACTTTGAGTTGTGGAAACTAAAGATGCGAGATCTGTTAGTTCAGCAAGGGTTGCAAAAGGCTTTAGATAGAAAAAGGAAAAGACCCGTAACTATGTCAGATGATGATTGGGAGGATTTGGATGCGAGAGCACTTAGCACAATTCGGTTATGTCTTGCTGATGATGTCTTGTTTAACATTGCTGTAGAAAAATCAGCAACAAGTTTATGGAATAGATTAGAAAACCTGTATATGACCAAATCTGTAACAAATAGAATT
Organism: Pseudotsuga menziesii; assembly: GCA_001517045.1. NCBI lineage: Eukaryota > Viridiplantae > Streptophyta > Pinopsida > Pinales > Pinaceae > Pseudotsuga > Pseudotsuga menziesii. The sequence goes on along the minus strand of LPNX010555823.1, from coordinate 1,083,962 downwards.
TATTTAAAAAGATAGTTATATAGTATGAAGATGAAATAAGGAACAAAGATTGCAGATCATTTAAACGTATTTAATAATATTATTTCCCAGTTGAATAGTATGGACGTTCACATTGAGGATGAAGATAAGGCTGTAAATCTATTATGCACTTTACCTGAGTCTTGGGGTCATGTCGTATCTTCTATTAGTCTTAGTACATCTAACACTTTGGAATTTGACATTGTAATTGGAGCATTGTTGTCTGAGGAATTAAGAAATAAGGCTAATATTGAGTCCTCTACACCTGAAGCTTTGTATGTTAGGGGTCGTTCTAAATAAAAAGGAGAAAAGTTAAGAGGAACTTCCAGATCTAAGTCAAAGGGTAGAAAGAGCAAACTCAAATGTTGGTACTGCAACAAGACTAGTCATCTCAAGAAAGACTGTTGGAAAAGAAAAGAATCTAATGACTTCAAATCTGAGGCAAATTCAATTAAGTCTGATTCAGGTATGATTGATGAGGTGTTATCCATTTGTAGTGTTTCGGGATATAATGAAGAATGGTTGTTAGATTTTGGTGCTTCGCACCATGTATGTCCTCATAAAGAATGGTTTTCTTCTTATCAAATAATTAATGATGGTTGTGTTCTTTTGGGAGATAATTCTCCATGTAATACTCTTGGATTTGGAAATATAAAAATTAAAATGTTTGATGGAGTGATAAGAACACTTATAGATGTAAGGCATGTAACTGAGTTAAAGAAAAATTTAATCTCATTAGGAGTTTTGGATTCTAGTTGTCATAAGTTTACAGGTTTAAATGGAATACTAAAAGTATCTAAGGGTGCTTTAGTGGTCATGAAGGCACAAAGAGTAGGAAACCTTTACAAATTGATTGGAAAAACTCAAACTAATGATACAACATTAATATCTGAAGGGGTGTCAGGATCCACTCAATTATGGCATCAGCGTCTTGATCATATGAGTGATAAAGGACTTCAAATATTAATGAATCGAAAACTGCTTCCAAACTTAAAGACTTTGAATTTGATGTTTTGTAAACATTGTATATTTGGAAAACAGTGTAGACAAAATTTCAATGCAGGGAGTCATGTTAGTAAAGGTATTCTTGATTACATTCATTCGGATTTGTGGGTTCCATCCCCTACCATTTCTTATGGAATAGCATCATATTACGTATTGTTTATAGATGATTTTTCAAGGAAAGTTTGGGTCTATATTTTGAAAAGGAAAGATGATGTGTTTGATACATTCAAACAATTTAAAGTTATGGTGGAGAAAATAATAGGCAGAACAATTAAATGTATGAGGATGGATAATGGAGGTGAGTTTACTTCTTTGGAGTTTGAGAAGTATTGCAAAGATGAAGGGATCGTAAGACAAGACAAATGTTTACACTCCTCAGCAAAAAGGCGTTGCAGACCGCATGAATAGGACTTTTCTAGAGAGAGCAAGGAGCATGCTCAGTATTTCTAATTTGAGTCAAGAATTGTGGGTAGAAGCAGTTTCAACTGCTTGTTATCTAATAAATCGGTCACCTTCCATGGCGATAAATTGTAAAATTCCAGAAGAGGTATGGACTGGTAATCCTTGTTGTGATTATTTGAATTTAAAAAATTTTAGTTGTGAAGCCTATGCTCTTACTCCTAAAAATCAGCGTTCTAAGTTAGATCCCAAGTCAAAGAAATGCATCTTTGTTGGCTATGATGATGTAACAAAAGGATATACTATTGTGGGATCCTACTGCCCGCAAAATTGTCATTAGTAGATATGTAATTTTTTATGAATCTTCTTTGATTAAATCAAAAAATATAAAAGTTGATGTGGAACAGGAACAGGTACTATCAAAATAGCTAGTTCAATTGGAAAACCAATTTTCGCATGACTCAAAGGAACAAGAAGAATTTTCTGGTGAAAATGAAGTCATAGAAGATGTGGAAACCCCACAACCTACACCAAGAAGATCGACAAGGGAGAGAAAGCCTCCTAAGAGGTATAGTTATTTTGTCTCATCTGTTGCTTTATTTACTGATGATGGAGAACCTTCTTGTTTTCAGAAAGCCATTGATTGTGCTGAAAATTCTAAGTGGAAGATGGCAATGAAAGAAGAAATGGATTCTCTGGAGAAGAATGAGACATGGAATTTGGTTGAAATCCCTAAATATAGGAAAGTGGTTGGGTGTAAGTGCGTCTTCAAATTGAAGAAAAGTGTTGATGGTAAGATTGAAAACTACAAAGCTCGATTGGTCGCGAAAGGGTATTCTCAGATGGAAGGTATTGACTATCATGAGATTTATTCACCTGTTGTCAAGCTTGTATCTATTCGCATTGTGTTAGCACTAGTTGCACTGCTTGATTTGGAGTTAGAGCAACTAGATGTTAAAACGGATTTTCTACATGGAGATTTGGATGAGGAGATTTTTATGGAACAACCAGAGGGTTATGTGCAACATCGTAAAGGAAAATTAGTTTGCATGCTCAGGAAATCATTGTATGGCCTGAAATAGTCACCCAAGCAATGGTACAAGAAGTTTGATTATTTCATGGTTGTTATAGTGGATTTCGCCACTCTAGGTGAATCACACTTTGTATGGGCTTCCCCTATCCTGCTGCAGACTCCTTAGACCCTATGGACCATGTTTTGTCCTTTGATGTTTCCTTGATCATCCCTAAAAACACATGAAAAATGATACAAGCGACTTTTTAATCTATAAGCGCGTATATACGCGGGTTTGACCACTAAAACCGTGTACATCGGGATGTGTGCATAATCCAAATCATTTTGGAGTTTTCCTTGACATGGATCCGACTCATTCGACTCCTGGCCTTCCCTATGCCTTGATATCGCTCAGATTCAACCTTTCATTATCCCTTTGAAAAGCTATATAAGGAACCCCTTGGTACATTGAAGGCATAAGAGAGAATTGAGAACAAAGAAACTATAGTCCATTGTTTCCAGAACTTATGCTTGAGTTTGCATCTCGTTGTCCCTTGGAGCACTATTGTGTTCTTCCCAAGCTTTCCTTTTGCTTGTGAGCTTTCTATCGAGAGATGGAGGATTGAAGTGGTGGAGGTCCAAGTGGGGGATTCAGTTTCTCTGGTTCACAGACGTGCCGTCAGAGGTTGTATCTTGTAATCTCTGATTTATATTAATAGAAATATCTTTTCCTGTCCAATAATGTGTGTTTGAATGAATATTTTATCCATTGGATTATGTCAAATGCTTATACATTATTGATTATATATGCTAGAATAGAGCTAAGACCATGATATATAGAATGCTTGTATTGTTTACTTGTTGTTGAGGAAGTAACGAATCAATTCAAGCTGAAGATTGGAAAGCTCAACGGTGATCTACTTCAACCGTCCGGAATAAGGTATGAGGTCTGATCCTTTAGTGTTAGACATTTAATTTCTATTGCATATTGGAAAGGATTGATTTCTAGAGTCAAGCTGTCTGTTGTGGTACCCCAAGCCATAGGAATTTCTCTCCGTAAAAGAATTGGCAATTCCACTAGGGAGTTCCTAGTAGTTATCCTTTGGGGGTTGTTTTTTCGGCATTCAATGAATTTGAATTGCTCTTTCTCTCTTGTTTCTGTGTCGGGTCTTGGGGCATGTATGCCTCGTAGAGTCTGATTGGTGTGAAGTTTGTCTCAGCCTATCTGTTTGCCTTGATTTTATGCACCTTTCTTCCTGTACGCGGGTGTTTGACTTACAGTCGCGTATACACGCAGTTTCCTCTGCAATTTTCGCGTATACACGCGGGTTTACTGCGAACAGTCGCGTATACCCTTGATTTTTCCTTTTTGTGGAAGATAATTGGTTGCTGGGTGAATTCTGTTAGTTGCTGAGTCTCCTTTAACACTGCCTGAGTCTGTTTAGACCTCTGTTTCTGACCAGAAATGTTTTTTTGTAGGCTAATTTTTTTTTAGAAGGTTCTTGTCATGACATTTTCGATTTTTTGTTTGAGATTAGTGCATTAGAGTTCTTTTACCTTAGTGCTTTGCTTGAATGTTTTTTGGGTGCGCTTGCAGAGTCTAGGGGTCATAGAATCATTCTTTTGCTTTTTGCATCTCTTTTATTTTCAAAAAATCCAAAAACATTTGCTTATCATCATGCATTGCGTTTTGCAGTTTGCATTGTACTTGCACTAGATCTAGATTTGCTTTGGAGTACTAGTTAGGACTTCATATAGGAAAATTTGCATTTATCATTTGGAGAAGAATTGTGCATTTCACGTAGTAGCATACCCTATTTTCATGGACACAATGCATTTTCATTGATTGTTAGGTGTGCATTTTACTTCATGTTGCGTCATAACACCACTAGTTGCACGATCATATCCCTTTTTTTGAGTAATAAAGCCAACTAAAATCAATGCTAAATAAAATGAACTACACTCTTTTCTTTTCTAGGGTGCACCAACAAGCTTAGGTTTTAGGATCTTGGAATAGTTCATTGTAAGTCAATTCTCCAAGATCACTAAACAACAACATGTATGTGTCTGTCCAGGTGAGTGTGTGAAATCCTTGGTATAACCAGTGTTTCTCAGGATCCTCCTCTCAAAAGGGAGTTAAGCACGAGGCAATGTGAGCGGTTATTGATTGGGATGACCCCTAGTCATAACTGAGTAGCACCGGAGATATTTCCAGGATTGTATTCGTATCTGGGGGCTCTTTCGAGAGTTTCGGGCTTTGCTACCCTGCCCATACGGTCAATCTTGCCTGCGACTGTCCGCCTGAGCATTGATTATATTGAGGTGACCTTAGTGGCCTTACCTAGGATATCGAGGGGGTACTTTGCAAGGGTTATTCTGCAGGTGTCCCGGCCAGGTTGGGATCGGACAGCACAGTCGCTTTACACGTTGAAGCTGAGGGCCACAATAATTGGTTACGTACCTCCGCTTGTTGTGTATGGAAGTCTCAAGCCTCTCCCAGGCAAGACATACCTGCTTCATTCGAGAGCTCACTTATCCAGCCCTTGTTTGCTTGCATTTGGCTTTAGATTTTATTAGTTATTGCTCTGTGCACAATAGTTGGCCTAGGGTTTATGTAAATAGAGAGTCTTTGCTGTTTTTTGATTCATTGTGGATTCGAGTGCGGTTCCTCGTCGTTCTCGTCATTTAGCAGGGCTTCTGCCTTCTACTTCTCCTCCTACTTTGGGAGAGAGACCTAGATAGTCCAGGTGGACTATGTCACACATTGATTCACACACCATGGGAGACCATTTAGAGGATATTCCTGAACCACCTCCTCCCATTCGTGTAGACGATGGGGAATTTACACCTACTTATGATCCTTCACCCGACTTAGCTGAGTTAGGTCCTGTGATTTATGAGATAGGAGACTTGCATGATAGACCTAATCACTCTAGGGAAGATTCCCCATTGACACGTTACCGGTATGGAATGCCGGAGGACGCCGAGACTCATTTTGAACCTACCAGCACTAGCTATGGTAGTTATGCTACGTCTGGTTTCCCTACACATGATTTGACATTTCATGTCGAATCCAATTTTGAGCCTAACACTATGCCTGGGGGCACTCTCATTCCTTACCATGCGGAGAGGTTTGGGAGCACTAGTCACATTGCACCTTCCGTCCCAATGGTGGAAGCTACATCCTATATCCCTCCTAGGTCTAGGGTTAGTGATCTGATTAGGATACCAGATCCAAGACGAGTGACGATAGGCGGTAATACATATATTATTACTCAAGTTCCTTCGTCCTTGGTCCCTAGTTCTTCAAATGTACATCCTCCACCTTATTCACGTGGTCCTTCGAGCCGGTATATGGCTACGATTCAGGTCTATACTGCGGTTACTGGACCAGTTGTGTCTCAAGTTCACATACCGCCCGCTGCTTCGGGAGGCTATGTTCATGCTTCTAGAGGTCATCCTGCTACTTCCGGGGCGTATATCTCTACTTCCGGAGCGTATCTTCCTACCTACAGAATGTCTCATGGGGCATCACATGCGATGACCTATGGACCTTATTATGGGATGCAGTATGGACAGGTTTCTTCACCTTATGGAGGCGGGTATCAACAACCTACCTACTCTCCTAATTACGGCTTTGTAGCTCCTACTAGTCAAGGTCCACCATACTATGGTACTTCCACGCCACCCTATACAGGTCAGACAGGAGGAGGACACTATGGCCAAGGCCATGGTGGTAGTCAACCCTATATGAACTAGGGAGCGGTCCATCGACCTCATCACCCTAGGCTCCATTTCCTTGTGATGATTAATCTTCCTGACTTATCAAGACTGACGAACAATCCTGTGGCTCATGACCCAGCTTGGCCGGCTGTCCTCACCAAGCTTCCTTCGTACATACCTAAATTCGAAGGCAAACCAGGAGAGGATCCGAGCGAAAACGTTACTACGTTTCACCTATGGTGCTCTTAAAATTCATTACATCAGGACTCAGTCTGTTTGAGACTATTTCAACGCACCCTCACAGGGCCTGCTGCGAAATGGTATATAGAGTTACCTAAGGGAGCTTTCACTTTGTTCGATGACCTTGCGATGACTTTTCTTAATCACTTCCAGCTACCAGTGCGCTATGACGTTGGTACTGAACTCTTGTCGACATTTCGGAAAGATAAAGCCACACATATTTTTTATCATATTCAAGAGTGGCGTAGACGGAAGAGGTTAATTAAAGATTTTATACCGCTGGATTTCCTCCTCAAGTGGTTCCTCAAGTCGTTATTGCCATATATAGCGAAGGATGTTTCCACATCTGGAGTGCAGAATGAGGAACAAGCGATTTTTAGGGTGCAGGAACTGGACTTGATCTATGCTCAGTCCGGTTTGTTGTATGAGATTATTCCCAATGCCCCTCGTTCCAATTTCGATCCCAAAGTCAAACCTGGACCACATGCCGATGGCATTGTGGGTTGTGCAAGTGCGAAACCTGCAGATTCGGTTGCAAAACAAGCTAGTAAATTGTTAATCAACCAATCTAATTCAGGAAAAGCTACGGCTTCGTCTCAACCTGCCCAAACGGTGAATGTACTTTCTGTGCAATTGTCGGGCCAGAAGGGTAACCAGCAGCCAGGACGAAATAGAAAAAAGGGTAAAAATAATAATCGAAAGGGTGGGAATAAGAATGAGAATGCTAACAATAATGACAAGAACAATAGAAATGCTGGGGGGACAAGCAAGTGAAATGTAAGGTTAAGTTCCCTTGCAAGCTATGTAAGGACGGTCACCTCACTTACTTGTGCCCTCGGATTGAAGAAGCTTCGAGATTCTTAGCACAAGGCCCAGCTGTGCTAACTAACCCTTTACCGCATAATCAAAATATGAACTCGAAGTCCCATGACCAGTCTAGTGATGATGATCCACCAGAGGGTAGTGGTCGTGGGTGCATTAACATGGTCCGTGCTATGAAAGTTGTGACTCGTGCGAAAGATTATAGTTCATCACAACCCAGCCCAGGCAAAGAGCCTGATCCACCAGGGTCCCCTTTGCGTATTGAGAAACCTGCGGATAAACCTGAGGCTACACCTCGCATTCCTAAGGGAGTCCTTAAGCGTTCGAGGCATAATCCAAATGCCCGAGCCGCCCAGAATTATTCAGTTGTCGAGGATTTGGGTCATACTCCTTGTGCGATGTCTGCATTGGAAGTGCTTCAGAGTTGTCCTTTGCAAAGGAAGGCGTTGCTTTCTGCCCTTGGTGTGAACGATGATGATTCTTCCTCTGTGATCAAATTTGAAACCGCAGGACTTCAGCCTCGCTTGCCCTACTATGTGTCTCTTTTGGTGCAAGTAGAATGTCTTGGTATGAACATCAAACGTACTATGATTGACGAGGGCGCTACTGCTTTTGTGATGTCTTCGGCCTGTTGGAAGGGTCTCGATTCTCCTGAGCTGTCTAAATCAACAACTATGTTAACTACGTTCGATGGGAGATCTTTTAGGCTGCACGGCATCCTTCCTTCCCTTAAAGTCCATTTGGGGGGGAAGACCATTGCGATATAGGTTGAGGTGGTTGATGCGCCCCTTGACTATAATCTCTTGCTGGGTAGGAACTGGATGTATAGTATGCAATTCGTTGATTCTTCCCTGTTTCGCGTTGTATGCTTTCCACATAACGGGAAGATCATAACGATTGATCAAATGACATTCAAGAATTCGTCTGTTACCGCATCTTCGGGAGCTTCGATCCCGATCGTTGAGCACTCTCAGCCGGCAACTAGGAGTGTGGGTGTAGGCATGTATCCATCCCTCATGGGAAGCTTTAGTTGTCCTGCACCGATCCTCATGATAGGATCTAGTTTCGATGAGGCTTCGACTTCTACGATATCGGTGTCTTTTCACACAAGTCATATGGAAGACCCTTGGATTATTCCTACACCGAGTACTTCGAGTGAGCCTATAGAGATGAGTGTGTCGTTGCCTACAGCAATGATAGCTTATCAAGTTAATCTCAAGAATGTTGCAGAGCCTAGTTCTTCCTCTTCACGGACAGAGGAGGAGGACCCTTATGTGCTACTGGCATGGGCAGTACAGTCTTCTCATGCCCACGACAACCTTGATACGGTTTTCCCTTCGGATGAAGTGATTATTGAGGCTATGTCTGGAGTTGAGCCACCATGGGAGGAACTTCATCATAGATCGTACTTTCTTCCTAAGCTTGACCGTTTGGAGCGTGAATTTTTTAGGGTGGTTCTTAGTCAGAGAGTTGATAGTCTTGTGGTTCCATTAAGCTCTCTTGGTCCAATGGCTGATGGAAACATGGAAAACATATCTTCAATGATTCCTATAAACATCTCTCGCAATCCTGGCATGATAGAGAATGTCTATATTGGGGAGGAATGTTCCCATGCTGAGATTCTGGAATATACCGAGCTATTCAAGGAATTTCGTGATATTTTTGCTTGGTCTTACAACGAGATTCCAGGTATTGACCCTCGTATTGTCGAGCACGAGATTAATACTTACCCCAACGCTAAGCCTGTTCAACAACGTTTACGTGCGGTGAATCCTAGGAAAGCACCCGCCAATAAGGAAGAGATAGAGAAATTGTTGAAAGCTGGTTTCATCTATCTCGTTCCCTTGACGGAGTGGGTTTCAAACCCTGTTCCGGTGGATAAGAAGCAGGGAGCGATCCGCATATGCACTAATTTCCACGATTTGAATCGTGCCTGTCCTAAGGATAACTTCCCCACACCATTTATAGATCAGATTTTGGATGAGTGTGCGGGTAGCAAGGTGTTCTCCTTTATGGACGGATTTTCTGGGTATAATCAGATACAGATTAAACCTGAGGACCAACATAAGACTGCATTTATTTGTCCTTGGGGAACGTTCGAATATCAAAAAATTCCTTTTGGCCTTAAAAATGCCGGAGCTACATTTCAGGGGGAAATGACCTTGATTTTTCACGATCTCAAGTCAATTATCGAAGTATTTTTGGATGACCTCGCTGCTCATTCTCGTATGAGAATGCGTCATCCCTATCACTTGAGATTGGTATTCGAAAGATGCTGGCACTATTCAGTTAGATTAAATCCTCACAAGTGCATCTTTTGCGTGAAGTCAGGTCGTTTGTTAGGATTCATCGTGTCAAAAGAGGGTATAAGAGCCGACCCTTTGAAGGTTGAGGCAATACTTCAGTTGTCTCCCCCAAAGAATATTCATCATCTTCAGTGTTTGCAAGGCATGGCAAACTTCTTACAAAGATTTGTTGTCAATTTTTCCAATTTGACTAGAGGCTTCATGCGTCTCTTGAAGAAGGATACTCCCTTTTATTGGGATGAGCGAGCCCAGGAGTCCTTCGATGCACTCAAGCGAGCCCTAGCATTGGCCCTGGTGATTAGTCCTCCGGATTATAGCCGTGATTTTCTATTATATGTGGCTGCATCTTTAGAGACAATTGGGATGGTTTTGGTTCAAGAGGATTAGGAGCTCCAAGAGCATGTCATATATTATCTGAGCCGAAACCTTATTGACGTAGAGATTCGTTATTCCCATGTCGAGAAGCTTGCTTTAGCTGCCGTACATGTGGTTCATCGTTCGAGACATTATATTCTCCTTCGCCAGACCTTAGTCGTGGACCATGTCAATCCGTTTCAATTCATCCTCACCCAAAGGATGATTAGGGGGAAGTATAATAAATGGATTGTCATTCTGCAAGAATTTGATCTCGAATTTGTTTCAGCAAAATCGAAGAAGTCTTTAATATTTTTAGAGCTTATATCAGATTTTCCGAGCGAGGCCGAGGAGTTGGTTTGTGAAGATATGTTTGTCAATGAACACATCGTCTTAATCTCAACGTCAGACCCATGGTATGGGGATATCATAGTATATCTATAAACACAAAATACCCCTACTCACCTCTCGCGAGATGAACGACAACGATTACGTCAGGTCTCTAAGAACTACCTCATACTAGACAATACTTTGTACAGTCATGGGGTAGATTCCATTTTACGACGTTGTTTAACTCATGACGAGGCTGGGGTTGTGCTGAATGATTGCCACGGAGGGGCGTGTGGTGGTCATTTATCTAGGCTTTCTATAGCTCAAATTATTTTGAGAGCGGGTTATTTCTGGCCGTCGATCTTTAAGGATTGTGTTGATGCAGTCAAGAGGTGCCACCCTTGCCAGGTGTTCGCATGGAATATGCGCTCGAAACCTACCTCGTTACATCCCATTATCACTGCTGATCCCTTCACTAAGTGGGGGCTCTATTTTATGGATTGAAACCCAGCTTCGGCTGGGGGGCACCATCACATTATAGTGGCTGTTGATTACTTCACGAAATGGGTTGAGGCTATGCCTACAGTAAAATCCGACAGTGAGACAGCCGCTCATTTTCTATTCAACCAAATTATTACTCGGTTCGGGATTATGAAAGAGCTTGTCACTGACCATGGCTGGCACTTTCAGAACCATATGATGGAAGAGTTGGCATCGAAGTTAGGGTATAAGAAAGAGCACTCCTCTTCTTACTACCCTCAAGGGAATGGACAGGTAGAGGAAGTGAATAAATCACTCAAATCCATTCTCCAACGAACCATCGCACAAAGCAAGAATAATTGGCACATTATGTTATATCCTGCTTTGTGGGAATATCGAACCGCGGTTAAGACTGCCACTGGTTTTTCTCCATATCAACTTGTACATGGAGTGGAGTCGATATTGTTGGTTGAATGTGAGATTCCTTCGTTGAAGCTAGCTGTGGAACTCTTACCAGACACTTCACCTTTGGAGGAGCGTTTGGTTCACCTGGAACAACTCGATGAGCAGCGTCGGGATGCCTTGGTGGCTCTAGAGGTTAATAAGCATCGCGTTAAGGTCCAGTACGATAATTCTGTCCGTCCAAGAGTGTTTAGTGAAGGAGACTTGGTCCTTTTGTGGGATCAACCGAAAGAACCCTTGGGGGTAGGGAAATTTAATCCTATGTGGCGTGGTCCTTACGTGGTCAAGTGTGTGTTAGAGAAGGGTGCATATGAGTTAGTGGATTACGAAGGAACAGCTTTGGCGGAGCCTAGAAATGGGCTCTATCTCAAAAAATACTATGCATGATCTTTAACCAAGGCTGCTTGTTGTATATTATTGTACAACTTTGCGTAGTTAGGTCTTTTTTTCTTATCATGATCGGGTTTGTGATTAGTTTCCATCTCTTTGGCAGATGTCAATGGAATCTTCCACCTACATAGGATTCGCGGATGGTGCAAGCCGTCACACTCAACACTCAGCCTCTGCTGCATGGGTGATTTATACTCTAATGGGTCAGGTACTGTCTTTAGGAGGTGTATGTCTACGGCCATCTTCCAACAATGTTGTTGAATATAGCGTCGTTATTGAGATTCTACGGGATGCCATTCTATATGGCGTTCTATCGCTTGAGGTACGTCTTGATTCGGAGTTAGTAGTGTCACAACTCAATGGTTTGTACCATGTTAGAGATCTGACGTTATTAAGAAGGTTCTTACGTGTGAGATTGTTAGAATGGCAATTTGACAGTATAACATATATACACATTCCAAGAAATAATAATCAAGTTGCTGACCCATATGCTAACTACATGTTAGATTGGCATTTGTTTCATTCATAATAAATTAATCACAAACACAATTTTACACATGTAAATAAATAAATCAATCACCATAAAACTTTTTTATATATACATCAAAAATGTGGTAATACATAGTGTCATGATACAAAATTGGGGCTTTTAAAGCCACCATCATATAATACATGGCCTTACAAAATGAATACACTCCTAGGTGTCTAATCCTCTGGAGGAGGAGGAGGGTTGTGATCATGGAACGTCACTACGGCTCTAGCTAGCCGTTGAAATAAACGCACCCATGCACGTGGTACACCCACCACCTGCCGCTGCATGGCCTCAAGCAAGTCTTCAACTTGCGCCATGGGAACTCTATGAGTCAGTCTCACAAAGTTGGTATGAATGCTTTGGAGCGTTCGCTCCGCATCCACACCCGTGATGTCATATCCTCTTCCCCTCCATCTATGACGAGGGAAGCCCTCTGGTCACCGTGGTCCCACATCTGCACACAAATGGTAGATTTCACTATGTGTTGTCACGCAAAAACATGTCTTTTTGCTTCCATAAAATCAAGAAAATACAAAAAAAAAAATAACTCAAAAAAATTTAAAAAGAGAGAGGGTCGAGATTCGTTACCTATATCGCCATATGTCGATCCTGGTGGCAATGGCATGTCCGGATCCCCCCGAAAGTCTATCCCTGCATAGGGGTAGTCATCAATGGCAACTATCTGTCGTCGCCACCATGGAAATAAGTCAGCTGGATATGGGTTGGCCACCCTACCACCCCCTAGTCTGCGCATAGCATCTTCCCAACTCCGTTGGGCCGGATCTCGAACCCCGTGGAGAGGAATTTCCACTCTAGGGCTCAATCCTGGAACACGCTCGAAGAAAAACGTGCTCAAGATACTGCTGAACCTGAAGTTTCGTACCCTGCCTGCCTTACACTCACTGAGCTGGTGTTTCATGTTGCTCAGTAGTGTAGTACTCCAGTCATAGATTGTGGGTCTCATGCACTCCACTGCATAGAACATCAGAGGCCGAGAGGCCTGGTGGAGTGATGTTAAGCCTACTATCCTGCCTAGATTTAGTAATATGGCCTTTAGGCCCAGCACCTGTATAGCATTAGGAGGGACTTGACTCCCCACCTTCTTAGTGTCTGGATAGCAGTACACAGCTATGTACTCATCGATAGTTAGGCCACCCCCTGGCCCACCTCAGGAACGAAGGTTCACCACCTCCCCTCGTCTAGAAATCCCTATGATAAAGTATATTTCCTCCACCTCTATGGTGAGGGACATCCCATCAATATGGAAGGACTCCGAGTCTGGATCCCAATAGTCTACCAGCATCTGTAGCAGTCTTGGTTTGGCCCTCAAACCACCAAGACACCAAAACTTGTAGAGTCTGCATGCACGTAAGGCTTGTTGAGCCATTAAGTCGGCCCTTACTGCTTCCTCTACTTCACCATGCTCACGCTCTCTCCATTCTAGCACCATCCTACAAAAGAAATTGGAAATTTGCCCATTAGTTTATTGAAAATTCATATGCGCGGCCTCATACGCGACTGTTTTGAAAAAATCCGCGTATGTACACGGGTTTGAGGCCCTTTTCCGCGTATATCCAGCCCTATACGTGGAAAAATCCTCGATTTGCCTCACATGCTTGCAAAGAGGCAATTTGGCTGAAAGGTCTACTTGGAGAAATTGGAAGATTGCAGAACAATGTGCCTGTTTTCTGTGATAGCCAAAGTGCTATACATTTGGCTACAAATCTTGTTTATCATAGTAAGACTAAACATATCGATGTAAAATATCATTTTGTAAGGCAAGCCATTAGTGAAGGTGTAGTAGATCTGAAAAAAGTTCATACTAAGGAAAATTGGGCAGATATGTTTACAAAACCAGTAATATTAGAGAAGTTGCGTTGGTGTGTGGCTTCTCTTGGTTTAACAAAGAAGTGATGGATAGTCTCGGCAAAGTATTTGATGATTTGTTGTCAAGGTGGAGATTGTTAAATTTGTGACAACTAATTAAACTAAAATGGTTTCTCAACCGTAATTGTTGGTTGATTAGGAGTTACTGTAACCGGTGGCAGTTCTTCCGTTAATGTAACTTCTTGACTAAATGTATTTAAATGTATTTCGATAGGAGCGAAAAGAGTGAATGAGATGTGCGGATGATATACCTAATTGTAATCTTCATTGTTGAAAGGAATAAGACATCAATACTTTGCCGAGGTGGATGTTTCCCCAAATTGGGGTTTTACCACGTTAAAAATCCTGTGTAATATCTGAGTGCATTTTGTCCATTATTGTTATTTAATTAATGTTATATTCATACTCAAATACCAACAAAATACAACAAGGGATGGAATAGGATGGATTTTAAGAAGAGTAATACATTATTATAGTTCAGTGCATCCTCTGAAGGGTCCAAAGCAGTAATAGTTCCTACAGGATTTCCTCGAAAGTAAACCAAATGTCTCTGTAAATCCTCCCAAGCATCAAAAATCATAGGATGGGGATCAGAGGAAGCCTGAGTTGAACGAGGTGTAATCTAAGCTGATAAAAGCATACCTTCATCTAATTTTTTAATCGTTTCCATAGTCCTCGATTATGGATGTGGAGAAATGAAGATAGGGGACATAATTTCACCCAATGACCTTTCATCGAGTGATATTTGATGCTCCAGATTTATTGGTCTCAATCTGGTCTTGGCTTTTCAGGAAGCTGTGAAAAATCAAAAGTGCCATTTTCGGTGGTAGTCGTGAATGGATCTGCATTCCTCACGATTGATTCTTGAGGAATGTCTGTCGAGATCGTAGAAGAGTTCAACATTCCTGCAGGAATTTGATATAAATATTAACTTTCTAAATGAGGATATCAATTTAACTTTCATGATATCCATTAGAATTCTTTAAAAAAAGAGCACGGTTTCAACCCAAGATAATGCATCTGAAAAACTCAAGAAAACTGAATTTGGACAAGACAAGAAGCATAAAAGCTCTTACAATTGCTCTATTTTTCTTTTCTCTATTACTTTGTTTTCCCTTTCCTTCTTGATCTGCACAAGTCAAGCATATATACTTATAGGGATCGGTTGTATTTGAATTTAACTCTAATCCTTTTGCAAATTGTGTTGAGAGTCTTTGTAAAAAAAACTGAATCACTATGGTTCTCTTTAAACTTTGAAATGGACAGTCCTTCGGAGCTCCATCCTTGTGGAAAGACGACAAACTACTCTGAAAATTGCAGGTCGGGTACACACAAGGCTGACAGAGTTAAATACGTTACTTAAAGTGTAAGGATTCGACCATTTTCTTGCAATTTTAAACTATCCAGACACAAGAAAACTTGTATATATTCCAACACTGTATATAGTGAATTACAAAGGTTCTTTAAAAACAAAACTAACCAATTCAAAGAACAAGAAGGTTCACCCATGAAACCATGATCCTCAAAAACATACAAGATGGATGGTGTGGGTGATGTTAACACATAACGATGCTCAAAAACATACAATATTTCAAACCTGTAAAATGCAGACTTAGTATACCTTGCAAGCTCTAGAAATTAGAGGGATTTCTTTTCAATTTGACACCTTCCAAACCCTAAATCACGACAAAGGGGAGAGAGAAATATGCCGGCTTCACATGATTTCTCATAATTGCTCCAAATATTTGTCGCGTGCTCTAGCCCCCAATCATGTTTCAGCTTCACACAACCATCTACCCCCAACTCCTCCAAAGATGTCAATGTTTCCATACTTGGCCTCTCTTCTAACTCAAGACAACCAAGAGCATCAACAATCTTCAATAGCATCAAGTCTCTTTCCTATCGTTGTTATGTTCAAAACAACGACAAATTGGGTAACCCTAATAGCCTCATCACGTATAACCTCCACTGTGATTCTTCCAAGCTCGTGTTTTCCCACTAAGACCCTATACATAGTCCGAGAGTCAAAATGCAGAGAAGGAATGCAAAATAGGGTTGCACGATATTGAGTTTACCCTACATCAGTAAAGTCTGTAAATTCGAAACTATATAGGGTTTACCTACTAGTATGTAAAGGCGACACAATGACTTGGCTGGAATCATTGTAATTATCCATGGAAATAGAAATGTTCAAGACCTTTTCAAAAAAAATTGTTTTCCCCACACCAGAAGGCCCAACCAATCCCACCAACGTGACCCCCTCATTCTTCTGCGTCAGGAGCTGGCATGCCCTGATAAAAAAATAAAACCCTTCTCGAACGACAGAGTCTCATAAATTAGATCAATTTCATATCTATCACAGTCCTTCCTCTTCACAAGCTCGACTTGGTTCTTCAAAATCCCCTGCCCTTCTTGTGCTTCAAATGAGCTGAAACCTTCAATGAAGAATCAATCGCCATCACACATGATCTTAGATAAAATATATACATGGAGTATATATGTATACTAAATTTTGTATGCCGCGGGGCTAGAGAATAGAAGAGCGGAGAATACGATCGATTGTAATCTGTGAGGAGGTCTGAAAGAAAAAACTCATGTAAAATGGAAAATCGATCGTCAAACACTCGTTCAACATGCGAGACATGACACCTGTTCAACCACCATTTTCCAAGTCGACGAGACACGTGTCAAAATTTTATTGGACGGAGCAACGAGGAATCTCCTTTTATTGTTTAACGCCTTCGTCGTAATGAGATTGCGTCTCCATTGTTTAATGCCTTCAGCATAATAAATAGATAAGGTCGGGGAACAAAACATACATGTAAAAATATCAATGAGTGAAAGATTTAAAATGCTAAAAGATGCATACATTTATTTTAGGAGAATATTATCGATTGTAATGTGCAAGGAGGTGTGAAAGAAAAAACTCATTTGTAAAATGGAAAACCGATCGTCAAACACCCGTTCAACATGTGAGACATGACACCTGTTCAGCCACCATTTTTCAAGCCGACGAACACGTGTCAAAATTTTATTGGACGGAGCGACAAGGAATCTCCTTTTTTATTGTTTAACGCCTTCGGCATAATAAATAAAAAAGATCAAGCAATGAAACATACATGTAAAAATATCAACGAGTGAAGGTTTTAAAATGCTAAAAGATGCATACATTTCTTTTAGGGTAGTTGTGACACTGTAATATTCCATGAGTCTATTCTTTTATACAGTGATTCTACATTTTTTTAAAGCATGGTTATTTTCAAAATCTTTAATTATTTTGGAAGATTTATTTCAATGTAATTATTTTTCGATCTATTATATAATCATATTATTTTCAAAATCTTTAATTATTTTAGGATTTATCAGTTTTTTTTTAATTATGTTGGGATCCATCTCGTTTTTTAAGGCTTTATCCATCCTAGTATCAATCAAAGGTTGTATCCATCTTAATATCCGGCAATTAACTACAAGCACCAGAGAATATTTGCATTACTCCATTTCATTTAGGTTGTTTGCTTCAAGGTACCTTAGACTTTGATTCTCTTTGAATTTGAATTCATGTTAATGTTAACTTTCAAGGCTTTAATCTAAAATAGTTCAAATGTATATATTTTTATTTTAGAATGAAAACGAATAATATAAAAGTATATATACATGAATATGAAGTAAGCAAAAACAATATTTAACAATGAATTATTTTAATTAATAAGACTGAGCTTCAATGAATATTAATTTAAAATGTATTATTTCTATTTTGTATTGAATCTTTCAAATGGGCCACAATCTTGAAAACGCCCTCCCATCCCCTACCATTCATGTAGGATAACCATTTTGAAACAGATCTAGTTGTTGAGCCCACGATTCAGCAGAAGTTCTGAAAGACCCAACATATTGAGAAGATTAAATGCTTCTATGGTCCAATGCTTCATGATTAAGTTGGATTTGTTGAGGATTCAACTGAGATGTAACAGCTTATGAACTTGAATTGGATTTAGGAAGACATCAGAGAGAGATTATTCCAGGGAGAAATTAGAGTGATAGACATTCATATCAATATTCTTATGTTGATCTAAAAATGTTTGAGCTCATGGTGGCTTGTAACTGAGCCTATGTTGTTAAATGGAAATGAAGCAAACAATAACAAAAAATCAAGCAATTTCATTTACGATTTGATAAAATATTATGATAGGGAAAATAAAAAACATGATCCTAGTCCAGTACTTGATAACATTGTAACCAACAAATATTCATGGGAAGAGGTCTAGGAAATATTAATGCCTACTGATTACCCTATGATTGATTGGAAAAAATAGATTTGCTATAGATGCAATGGACATTTACACTTAAGGAGGTCCAAAGAAGAAGCCTCGAACTGAAACAGAGACTGAGACTGAGAAAATATTGATCATCTTCACCGGCAAGGTAGGCTCATCTTAAAGCGAGCATGTCGACACCAAACCCATTGGCCCCATTTTTGAAATAAAAGAGTTATCTTCAGCTCTTCTAGATGAATCCACAGTGGGGGATAAAGCAGTTCTCGAAGCAGAAGGTTAGCCATTATAATTGGTTGAAATATACAAAGACATCACCAAACAAAGTAAGAAATACCAAGGAAAATAGTTGAATAAACTTTATGAATCCTAGCTCTATGGAACAAGACTGTGGGCTTCCCTTGACTATAAGAAAGGACTATTGAATTTGGCTTTTTCGGAACCAAAGATGTCTGAAGTCAAGGCTCCTGCTGATTTAGAGGCTAGAATAGATATGGAGAAGATGCATTATAAGGATAAACTGGAGCTGCACACTTAGGTAACTTCAATGTTACGTAAAAAGGTTAGCAAGACCCACGCCAGTGCAAAGAGGATGAAATAAGCACTAGGAAAAATGGAGAAGCAACTCGGACAAGATAACACTTCAAAACTTGGGTGTTTTCAATATAAATTAAAATATTTCATAAATAATAAATGCTTACAAGCTCAACGAGATGCTAAAAAGCCTTTTTTTTCTTAATACCAAATATCGTGCTTCAAAGTTCATAATGACCAAGATAAAATTACATGTATTCATAATAATAAAATCCTGTAGCAATTTATAGAACGAACGAGTACATGCGTGCAATTATCTCTCCACTGCCTCCTCTTCACATGTGAATATCTTGAGTAATATGAGGATATATATATATATAACAAGAAACATGCCAAAATAGAGTTCGACAAGAAATTGCATATACAAGATAATATATGAGAAACAAACTAGAGAGGTAAAATCTATACTTTATGACATTAGCAAATATTTAAGGCGTACAAGTAAATCTATACTGGAGCGTTAAGCTGTAAAAGGAGATTTACAAAAGCACAAAGAATGCTCAGTAACCTTGGTAAACAATTAGGTGGCTACTATGGATCCTCTCACTCCCAATTGAGGTTGCATTACCTTGTGTTGGGTCTCACTCGTGTTGCCTATAGATAACAATGTGCTTCAAGATTGCTATTTGTAGAAACGATCAAACCATGGCCAAGTCAAATCAAATATAGATTAATAATCATCGGTTAAGATAATTGTCGTGCAGTTACACTCGACGGTATTGCAACACTTGCCAACTCCTTGCATGCACGGAATTGATTGCAGTGTTGTAGAGATGTCAGGCAGGTTGTCAATGCAGGGTTGCAGAGATGTCAAGCAAGTTGTCAGATCCCGGTGAAAATAAAAAGGTAATCGAACAATAAGAGCATGGAGGACAAAAAAATAGGAAAACTATCTAATTTAGGAATGAAACTATAGCTTAAAAATGTGGATTTCATATGGCTCGCATACTGAAAACTGGGTGGTTACATAATTCCCTGCTAGACAAGGAATAATAATGTTCGTTATATGATGGTTGAATAGAAATTAAGGAATATCAAATTTCAAAGTTTAAAAAGTGTGCACACATTGTCTACCACTCTTTTAATGTAGTGTTAACTATAACTTTTTTATGGGTAGGTCCCATGGCTTATCAATTCCTGTATTTTTGAATGGTTAGTGAGAAGCAAAATCACTCAAGAAATTCAAATAAAAATAAAAGAAGGTGTTGGAGACTTTACTTACCATTCTCTTATATTAAATAAATATTAGAAAACAATTTTAAGGGAGGTATTATCTTCTGAGAACAAAATATATTTATAAACTGAAGGTGTGAAAAAAGTTATGTGAGAACAATCCCGTGGAGAAACTAAACTTTCTAGAACCAAAAGAATAAAAAAACCTGGTTTTTGTCGACATTTTTTCACATATAGAGATATGGTTGATGAAACTTTTACATTTTTTATAATTTTATATCAATTTATTTGTAACAAAATAGAAATTACACCATAACATTCGCACATAAAACACATAGATTTATCTTGGAAACCTTTAACCGGGAAAACCAGCAAACCTTGGAGTCACACATCCTATTTTCTCATTATCATTATGAATCCCTCACAATACAAATATAGGTATTCTGAAGCATCTAATACCCTAATCCGTTAACCTGGATTAGAAAATAAACCCCAAACCCTTAACCAAGATTAAATTACATATTTTTAGAAAACAACTCAAAAATCATCGAAAATAAAGATCATCAAACACGTCGCTTCAAGACGCATACCCCATACATACAAAAAAATATAACACATACCCAACATTATTGTTTTTTGTTTTTAAATTAGTACCAAATTCAACATTAAAATTTAATTGTTCAAATCGTGGCCTTAACACCCCACTTTTACACCACTTTAAGGAAATTGAAAACATAAGAGAATTGGGCCAACTAACAAATTGTCATAAAATTCACAAAGACCTAACTAAGAGGTTTGTGTTGACATTTAGTATATTTACATAAATGAATATCATTTTTAGAAATCACAACTAACGTTAACATACGTGGATGCTTTGAGGGCATGATCTGATGATAATTGGAGAGAAAATAGAAGATGCATAAAGAAATACATAAAGTCTTTTTAATAAATCATTTAAATTATGTCTTTTTAAATTGTTTTTATTTTTATTTTTTTATTTAACATAAATTAGTATATCTATCCTATAGTTAGATAACTCTATGTATACGTCACTGACGCACTAAAGACATAAAAATAAAAACAATTTAAAAATAAAATGACACTAAAATGACACGCATTGAAATATTTCTTGAACTTTTATTGCATGTCATTCATCTATATGATGCTTTAGTGATGATTTCATGTCAAATGATGCTAACCTTCCTGAAACAAACAAACACTCATTGCCACTCAAAACATAGAAAGCAACGCGAAAAAAGTTTTTAATAATAATGAATGACATATCCATAAAAATGAATACAAACTCAATATAACAAAACAATGCGAAATTTTTTCTTAAATCCATGATAAGTTAGTTACCCAATCAAAAAAATTGGGGAAGGACAATAATAATGAATAACATATCTATAGAAATGAATACATATTCAAAACGTTTTAATTTATTTCTGGAGAAAAAATGAATAATAAAAAGGGATGGCACAATGTCATTTTGAAACCAACCACTTTGTAGGTAAAACCAAGAATAGGAACCTACACCATTCACAACGTTTGGCTTTTTAAAATGGGAAACACCATTAATATAGGCTTGTAGTATAGAATTCTATATTACAAACTTGTATCAACGGCTACCTGCCTTGTAATATACAATATTCATTATTAAAAACTCACATTAATGTTAGCTTGTATTGAACAATATTATAGACTAAAAACTTAACGATTCTCTAGGAAGAATCGTTAAGTGGGAAGGCAATTCATTTTGAGAATGTTATTTCAATAGGAAGGATTTGGAAAAGAATGTTTGTTTCTTCCTAGTTTCATTAGTTGGGAAATTTGGGAAGTAAGAAATAAAAGAATTTTGGATAATTCTAAAGTTGATTGTTGAAATATTGTAACTTCAAAGAATATCTTAATGTATTTTACTAATGTAACCCAATGGAGATGTCTTATTCCTCCGTCGGGATGTTACTATTGTATTTGGTCATCAAAGAGTGATGAGGTATAACCTCCATTGTAAGTCGGGTCAATAGTACCCTCTTGAATATAATATAATACCGTTTTGTGTCTTTCTAGAAGAAGTCGGCCCAGTAAGTTTGTTGGGGCCGACTTGTTAGGGTGTTGTACAGGAATAAACACCTTATAACCGAAGGTCTGGAGTTACCAACATACTCATAAAAATTGCAAGCAATCAACTTTAAAGTACAGAAAGGAAACAAGAGGATAGTATGGACTCACCCGATTCACGACGGTTGATCCTAGCTTTGTCCTCTTCCGCTTTGCTTCTCCTCCAAAGCTTTTAGGGATGTTTCTCCTTCATTTGTCAAGAGAAAATCCTCCAAGTGCAAACTTATACATGTATATAGGACAGGTTAGATAAATCAAATATAGAGTGCTTAATCATAAATATTCATCAAACCATAATACATGAAAGACATTCAAAACACATTTGGAAGAAGGATTCTCTTTATTAACAATAGTGAATGAGTTAAGATTACAACCCAACGCCTAAGACAATGACTCCTCTGCAACCAAAGGATTCTAAGTTCCATTGCTCCAAAGACTTCTGAATAGAAACCACCAGCATAACTTTGCTCTCCAAGTATTATTGATTAATACCCTCCCCAAGGCCTTTATTTATACTTAGTGAAATAAGGCAGTTTCAAGGGTTGAGGAGGTTGAGACAGTTAAGGTGGTTATAGTTAAGGCCTTAACAAATCTCAAATAATCGCGATTTATTATTTTTAATGTCAAAGGAAAGTGTACGCAGGTATTGATACTGGCAAACCGCGTATGACACGCGAGTTACTCCAAGGGAAGCCCGCGTACAGATCTGTATGCGGGTTGCAATTACAAATACTTGCGTACCACACACGACATGCTGTAGGAAAAGTCGTGTATGTACGCGAGTTGCATATAGGAAAAGGCGCATACAACAATTGACATATTCAAAGGTAAAAATGGCAAGCTAGATGGATAATGAATGTATTTCATAACATGCCCATCTATAGTGTTTTAGGCAACCTTCAATCCATAAATGTCCTTTTGTGTACCAACATAGGCAATGTCGGCACTCGAACAGAGAAGTGCCATTTGGGTAAATAACAGCTGCCCCCTAATGTGTGAGGTCAGAGGGATGCAATGACCGAAATACATTATAATTTTTATCTTTGGAGAACTCAGAAATCCAATGGAGCAGAGGTAGTACATGAAACAAATACATAATAATGTCATATACAAAGTCATATCTGAGGATTCTATGTTCAATATACTGGAACACTAGCTCCTTTACAATATTTGAGTACATCATATGATACGGGTGCAAGACCATGTATATTACAATAGGTGGATCAAAGCCACAATATACAATAATGATGAGTCTTCAAATATATGGAAGCTGTGTACATAAATGGAACATAATCTTATGCAACTTAGTCCATAGGTGAGGAACTAAGGTCTTCAATCCCAAAGAAGCAATACAATCCAAGCCATGTGAATAAATGTAGGCTGAAGTCGAACATGGAAAGAATTCAACAGTTTGTCAATTAATAGGTGATAATTGACAACTGAAGCAAAGAAATTCACCAATGATGAAAGTGAATCCTGAGGTACAATCGTCAAAACTCTAGGTCTTCGTCATCAGGAAGTACTGAAACGGAACCATGCTGTGATAAGGAAGGCAATAGATCCTCCAACGGATCACAAGAGTGACTAGGAACTAGGAAACAGAAGGGAGACACAATAGATAACAGATATAACAATGATAGGATCAAGATAAAGATCAAACATTGGGTTGAGTCCTTGAACAGTAAGCACGACACAGAGATGACCCAAGGCAGCTTTTAACTCATAGATAGAACAACTAGACTTATCTGTCATGTAGGAGACATGATCAGATTCCCCAGGTATAACGGATAAGAGGAAGAGTAAGAAACTCGAAGTAATAGTTGAACTGAAAGTGAACACTGAGACATGGGTATCAGAAAAACTGAGAGTGCTATGTTCAAGGAGGACATGCTGCCACTACTGAAAACAAGAGAAAACTTCTTCCTTACCTTCCCTGTTAAATTTTAACGAGTCCAGGAAAGTCAACTTAGATCCCTCTTCATTTTTTAACAAGCTTGAAGAGAAGGGAAAATAATGCTTGATAGTGTCACTGATTCGTGGATTTAATGAGCCCGAACTAGTACATGCTCAGTTGGTGTTTTTACATTTAGAGAGCCTGAAAACTCCAAAGAAGACTCCAGGGGGGGTCCTTTTTCATCCAATTTAGTCTCCTGAGGCCGGAAAAGTATAAAACATACCACAGAAGAACTCTCTTAACTTCCGGAGAAGAAAACGTGAACCTTTTTCGTACTTAGTCAGGGAGGTCCGAAAAAGGTTAAATTACCACCTACCCAACGCTCCTTCCAAAACAGCATGAATAGCTTGAGTTTTACGAGTGTGAAGGAAAGCAAGATCACTCGGAAAGATCCATTTGATTACGAGAAATGGGGCTTACAACAATAAACTCGTTGCTTTGTTCTTAAGTGTTTAACGAGCATGACAAAGACACAAAGTACACTCGAAATATTTTTCATGTTTAGGTCCAGAGCACGAAAAAAAGAAAACTAAGCTCATACCGGGAGTTCATTTTCTGTAAATTTAGTCCCTCAGGGCCAGAAAAGTGATAAACCTATGCTTGAGAATACTCTTCTCAATTCAAAAAGAACAGAGAGGGATCCTTTCTCGTACTATTTTGCATGGTCTGAGAAAGAGATAACCTACCACCAATGCGGATGCCCATTCACATATTCTTAACGAGCTTGAACAGACAAGTTAACTCGGCAGTCAAGTATGTTTTGAACGAGTCAGACCTGGGCCTAAAGAAACTCCATAAGGGCGGGGAGTCCTATAAAGGGATACCTTGTAAAAAGAGATTCAAAAAGAAGCTCTATTTGGCATGAAAAATAGCTAAAAGGAAACCCCTGTACCTGAAACAGCTGCGGCATGAGTATCAAAAGTCAACATAGGTTTTTTAAAGGAGGATACTCATGAAAAAAAGGGTCCTATCCACGAAAAAACAATGGTAAAAACAGGGAACTAATGGTTTATAATACCATAGTCCATGGAAAAATGTTGATTGCTAAGGTTAATGTGGATTGAGTATAGATGCAAAAATGCATTTGAAATGTCAAAACCACCTTGTGGGAGCCAAAAACACTTTATTACAACGAAAAACCTGTTTCAAGGCAAAAAGAAATATGGTATTAGTTGAATAGATTTCAAACTATAGGAAAAAACCCACTTTGAGAAATAAAATTTCTATAAATAGTTCAAAATCAAAACAAAACTCACCATTTTGAAATTTAGCCATAAGAAGCAAGTTTTTACCTCTACCTTCATTCGATCATTGTGGACAATCTAGTGGACGAAATCAAATTCCGCAAGTTCCAGGTAAGCCTACACCCCGAGCTCTTCAATTTTATCCTAGCAATTATCAATTTTGAGTCCCAATTTCATTATTAAAGCATCCTAAATCATGTCATGGTGCGTACGCGGGTTCACAGTGTAAAAACTCGCGTACACGCATTCTATACGTGGGTTGCCTATAGAGACAGACGCGTACAGTTTGCGACATGTCTAACTAGACAGTCGCGTGTACTGCGTGAAGGATAAAGAGCTAATTATAGGCAAAAAAAATTGACATTTTATATGAAATTGATGAATCATAATACTTGTTTTGCTAGGTGTGAAGATGGTATAGGAATGGAGGGAACGGGAACATGAAACAATGGACCAAGAAGCACTCCAAAGTGCACCCACTATACATGCTTTACGAATGAGTGGGTTATTAAAGTTCTTTTGCACATCACCCATGAAAGCCAATGTCCGTCTATTGGAGTTCATGATAAACTACTGGGATCATGATTTGGGGATGTTTGACCTACAAGGCGAGACTTTGGAAATTACTTCCAAGGACATGTATATTTTTACCGGCCCGTCATGATGAGGAGCATCGGTCAACCTAGAGGGCACCGGCAGGGGCGGTGATCCTTTAAGTGTCCAGAACTACATTAATGTGTTTTGCACACCAGGTACCCAGAAAAGAGGGAGTTGCATCCCTATTGCACATATTCATGATTTCACACTATAGGTACTAACGAGCACCATCGTGAGGATTGCAATATCATCTTCATTACATTTAGCTACACAGAACCAAATGAGGTTGGCGATGAATTGTATGCATGGTTCCCTCTACGATTGGTGTTCAGGAGTTGTCCCCATTATGAAAAGACAACTCTCCGATTGCAAGAGAGGAAGGTGAAAGAACTTTGGGTATTCTAGAATATTGGTTGCCTTCTTCGAGAGAGAGTACCAGGGTTAATCCCCTCCATACCTCTACCAGTCTGATCTCCACGTCAGCCAAGGCTAAGCAGATGGGGAGACATCTTCCTCCGTCAAGGAGGAGGAGACACAGTGCAGAGTGTATATGATGATGACTTCTATATCTGGTGGGAGTGACAGCTACCGGCACTAGAGTAGTTTTCATATGCTGGCATGGATTTTCGAGGTGATCCAGACCTTGTCCTCCCTCCAGGACGAGCATCGGGAGAGCTAGGTAAAAAAAAATTAATTTTTTGGCATTTTTAAAGAAATTTATGGATTTTAAAATGATAGATATATACATATGTGTACAAGTCTTAATCCTATAAACATGTCAAAATGCATATATTGGACCGGTCCACCCCGAGGGGCATCCACGTATGTTTGTTCATCCTGTCGTAGGCGAAGACCCGGGGCTTATTAGGGTTCTTGAGGGGAAGCTGGCCAGGCTTACCCAAAGAGTTCCTACTTTGCAGATAAAGCATACCCCGGCTGTCATGCAGGAGTTCATGGTTGGAGTTCCACCTATCTGGTTACACCTTTTGAGGCAAGTGGCCAGAGAAATTCTTGTATACATAGATGCGGTGGAGGCTGTCGAAGCTGAGGAGGCTGAGGAAGCCAGAGTACAGAGAAACCATGGGGACCAAGGTGATCCAATTGACTAGGGTGGTCCTGCTTAGATCTAGGACATTTTGATGGACTGCGATCCACATTTTTGTATATTTTTGTATATTATACAGTTATGACTAGATCTGAGGATCAGACTCAACCTATCTATGAACAAGTACTTACATATATATATATGTTGTTGTTGTTAGTTTATTTACAAGTGTTTTTTATGTGCATGCTGTATATTTTTATGAAATGTGTGTTAGATGCCAATCTAAAATGTAATTAGCATATGCATCAGTCAATGAATTCTAATTTCTTGGAATGTTATTGAATATAATAACTTCAAAATTTATTTCCAATAACCTAATTTGCATGAACTGACACAATAGGATAGGGTTTCGCACCTGATAAGATCTATTGAGCTAGGAAACCACCAGTTGAGAGTCTAGACGGACTTCGAGCTGGGTGATACCACGTGACAAAGCATCCCATAGAAGCTCAATTACAGCCATATACTCAACAACATTATTAGAAGCAGGACCTAAGCAAGCGCCTCCTACAGCAACTAACTGTCTTGAGGGAGAGTAAATGACCCACGTTGTTGAAGCTAGATTACAAGTATGGCGGCTGGCGCCATCGACGAAACTTATATACCTTTCAGAAGACATCTGCAACAACCAGCAGACGGTATAAAAAACAAAACCGACAAACTAATGTACATAAAAATACATACAAGAAAAATACAAGAAAAAGTGCTAAGCCTAAGCATAGTACTTCTTCAGGTAGAGCCCATTTCTAGGCTTAGGCAGCTTATTCCCATCAAAATCAATTAACTCATATGCACCCTTCTTCAAGACTTTCAACACAACATAAGGTCCTAACAACATGCCCTTGAATTTTCCTGCCCCAGGGGTTCTTTGTCTTGGTCCCAAGACAAGTTCTCCCTCAGAGAAAACCCGAGGTTTAACCATTTTATTATATTGAGTTTTGACCCTATTCTTATAATCTTGATTAGCAGTCAGAGCATCTCTATGCTGCTCATCAAGGTGTTCTAAATGTACCAGATATTCCTCAAGCTCCGTCGTATCAGGTAGCACATGAATAGCTATTTTAAGAGACAGGATTTCACACTCAATCGGGGTAACTGCTTCCACTCCATGGACGATTTGGAAGGGGGAGAAACCCGTAGCAGTTTTTACGTTACTTCGGTAGGCACAAAAAGCAGGATATAGCATGATGTGCCAGTTAGAATGGGCTACATCAATTGTACGTTTAAGGATAGTTTTTAAAGTTTTGCTTACATCCTCAACCTGACCGTTTGCTTGCGGATAGTACGAAGATGAATGTTCTTGTCTGAATCCGAGCATAGTGGTCAGTTCCGTCATCATGCTATTTTGAAAATGAATGCCATGGTCAGTGACAATCACTTTGGGTATACCAAACCGTGCTATAATCTGATTCAATACGAAGAAAGTTGTTGTTTCTCCGTCGGCTTTAAAAGTAGGCATTGCCTCTGCCCATTTCGTAAAATAGTCAACAGCGACAATAATATATTTATGCCCCCCAACCAAGGCTAGGTTACATGTCACGTAATCAATCCCCCATTTGATGAAGGGGCCTACCAAGACAATGGGAAACAATGGAGTAGGATGTGACCGTATTTTCCTGGTGTAAAGTTGACAAGGATGACAGCGCTTCACTGCTTCCACACAATCTTTGAAGATCGTGAGCCAGAAATAACCAACACATAGTATCTTCTGGGCCGTTGCTAACCCAGATAAATGACCCCCACATGCTCCACTATGGGAATCATTCAAGACAATTTCTGCTTCCTCAGGGGTAAGGCATCGACACAAAATGGAATCTACCCCTCTTCGATATAATGTATCTCCTATGATGAGGTAGTTCTTAGCATGAAGGCGTAATTTACGTCATTCCTCCCGTGAGGAAGCTGTAGGGTACTTCAAAGTCTGTAGATATATAAGAATATCCCCGTACCAAGGATCATAGGTGGATATCAAAAAGATGTGCTCATCTGGGAATGAGTCATCTTCAATAGCTACATCTTCTTCAGTAGGAAATTCTACGATAAGCTCAGCAAAAACTAAGGACTTATTAGACTTAGCGGACTAAAAATCCAAGTCAAAATCTTGGAGAATGACTATCCATTTGTTGAATTTTCCCCCAACAATCCGTCGAGACAAAACATATTGAAACGTATTCACATCTGCCACTACTGTTGTGGTCCTCAGTAAAATGTAGTGACATAACCTCTGAACAGCATAGACAGCTGCTAAGGCTAATTTCTCAACGTGGGAGTACCTGAGTTCAGGTCCGGCCAAAGCACGGCTAAGATATTAAACGACATGCTCTACGAGCTTATCGTCCTCCTAGACCAGCACTACCCCAATGGTCGACTCAAACGCGGCCAGATATAATATAAAATCCCTAGAATAATCTGGCGGACGCAGTAAGGGTGCCGACAACAAAGCTTTTTCAATGCCTCGAAAGCAAGTTGTGCAGTTTCATCCCATACAAATGGGTGTCCTGTTTTAGCAAGCGCATGAAACCTTTGGTAATCTTAGCATAGTTAACAATAAAACGTCGGAGAAAATTAGACTTCCCTTGCAGGCTTTGAAGTTTCCTGATAGAAAGAGGAGGAGGCAAATTTACAATGGCCTCTACTTTTAATGGATCCACCTGGATGCCTCTATTAGAGACAATGAACCTGAGCAATCTTCCTAACTCAACACAAAATACACACTTGTGGGGATTCAAGCAGATTTTATAATATCTGCATCTCTCAAATATCAACTGTAAGTGATCTGGATGTTGAATTCTCTTACGAGAATGTGGCAGATCATCAAGGTAAGGTTCAACAATGGATTTAATATCATGGAAGGCAAAGTTCATAGCCCGTTGAAAGGTTTCCCCAGCATTTTTCAATCCAAAGGGCATTTTATTGTACGCGAATGTACCCTAAGTACAAATGAAAGCAGTTTTATGTTGGTCTTTCGGTTTTATTTTAAATTGATTGTATCCGGAGAAGCCATCCATAAACGAAAACACTTCACTTCCCACACAAGCATCTATAATCTGGTCTATAAATGGTGTGGGATAGTTGTCCTTAGGATGGGCTTTATTCAAATCTCTGAAGTCAGTACAAATGCGGATAGTCCCTTGCTTCTTATCAACAAGAACAGGGTTGGATACCCATTCTGTCAAAGCTATGGGATAGATAAAACCAGCCTTCAAAAGTTTTTCAACTTCGGCCTTCACAGCCGCCGCTTTGCGCGGGTTAATAGGTCTTAACCTTTGTCGAATAGGTTTGGCATCAGGATATGTTGATATTTCATGTTCAACAATCGATGGATCAATGCTTGGCATCTCCTCATATGACCAGGAAAAGACATCACGGAATTCCTTAAACAAGGTAGTATAGATAGCAATCTCTTCAGGAGAGCAGTTTTCACCTATGTATATGTTTTCCATGACATCAGGATTTATAGAGATGTTAATAGGTATAGTGGCAAAAATATTTGCCATATTCCCCTCGGAAAACATTCCTTCCCTAGGTAGGGGATTGATGGTTGTATCAACATCTTCTGACAGTCTCAAACGAAACTCTTGATTTTCTATTCTGCTTAGTTCTAGAAGGAAATAGGATCGATGGTGAAGATCCTCACAGATCTTACCACGTCCACTCATGGCTTCCAAGATGGCTTCATCAGAAGGTAAAACCATATCTAAATAGTTCGTAGAGTGCAAAAAAATTTCCGCCCATGCAGGAAAATAGACTTCTTCCAGATCCTTCGAGACTGTGAGGGATTCAGAATGGGGTCAAGAGTGGTTTGAGTGATAGCTTGGTAAGCTACTTCCATTGTTGATAAGGGCACCTCTGGTTCGTGGGGGGAAGGGAGAACCCCAGGATCAGTCCTATCAACAATTGTGGCTATGGACCTCCCCACACTAGTAGAACCAATATAGTTAACCGGGGCTGGAAGATCAAATGTGCCCATCAGTGATATGTACATTCCAGCCCCCAAGCTCTGTGTAGCAAGCTTGACCTGATCAACCAATAGCACAGTGGACTCATTAGACTCTAAACGGCCTTTTCTAGTAAAATCAAGTTGGTCAATAGTGACCAACTTTCCCTCATGTGGAAAAACCACTACACGAAAGATAGTCGACGCAATAGCGGACATCGCATAAGTCCAGTTTCTTCCCAGAAGCAGATTATAGTCCAAGGATGCATCAATTACTTCTACCTCAATAGACACTGCTTTCCCTTCCAGCTTAATTTCAAAAGCCGACAGGATACCATGTGGATGAAAGGATCTTCCATCGAAAGCAGTAAGTAGAGTGTTTGATGGGACCAACTCTACGGATTCGAGAGCTTTCCAACAGGTCAAGGACATAACAAATGTAGAAGCACCCTCATCAAGAACTACCCTTCCAATGGTCTTTCCACCATGGATGAAATCTATTGATAAGGATACATGGTAAGGTAGGTGAATTTTAACATCAGACAAATGAAATTTTTCCATGAGACTCGATGAGTCCATGATGCCTAAAGCTGCTAAGAGGGCATCCCATTGGGTGGGACAACTCTGTAAACACCTCTAAAGTTGACATTGCACACGAGTTTTGGGCTAGATCTTCAACCACGAAGTATTTTGAAGCAGCCCTAGCGTTAGGGTTATTCAAGGTCTTCTTGAAGACACCTTTCGGTATCTTCGACATAGTTTCAACAGGCTTCTCTATCGTGAGAGGGTTAGAAGTTTCACCTACAGCTTTACCCTTCTTAGAAGTCTCTTTCTCATAATTTCTATTCCTCATCTATAACAAAGTCGAAGATCTAACCATGTTGATATAGTTTGGGTCAGGGGCATTTTGAGTGCCCCCTGCTACATTAGAAGCTGAAGCTGAGTTCTTCCCTTGGGGAAAAGGATCCTTCAAGACAGCCGGTTGTTGAGCTTTAAGCAGCTTCTAGGCTTATTCCATAAGGGGACAAAGGTGAGTAAGGTGGTCCTCATGGAACAACTTACACGAGAATTTAACCTTCTTCTTTTCTTTCTTGCCCCCATCAGCATTATTCGTGGGTTTCTGCTTGTTTTGGTTTCCCTCTCCTTTCTTTCCTCTCTTTTTCTTCCCACCGGGCTGCTGATTGCCCTTCTGAGAGGTCTGTGCAAAAACATTTGCACTTTAGTGGGAGTGGGAAGCCCTTGCTACCTCCACCGTAGACTGCTTGATGGACAACTAGTGAATTTGCTTAGCCAAATACTCTAAGGTGGGAGATTTTATGGACCCAACCACACCATCAGCATGGGGTCCAGGCTTAGGCTTCTCCTCATCGTGGGTAGGCCTCGGTGCCTCAGGGATAATCTCATACAAGATCCCAAATTGTGAATAAATCAAATCCAATTGCCGGGCCCTGAGAATGGCTTCTTCTTCATTCGTCACTCTTGAGGTGGATACGTCCTTAGATATGTAGGGCAACAGGGATTTAAGGAACCACTCTAGTAAGAACTCAGGAGGAATGGTGGCTTTTATAAGGCACTTTCGCCTCCTCCACTCTTGGATATGATCTGAGATGTGGGTAGCCTTGTTCTGCCTAAAGGTAGATAACAAGTCCGTTCCGAAATCATATCGGACCGGAAACTGAAAGTCGCTAAGGAATGCACTAGCTAAGTCCCAAAAACTACTAAAAGTAGCAGAAGGTAATTCAATATACCATTTTGCCGCGGTATTTTTTAAGGTTCTCTGGAATAGCCTCAACCTAACTAAATCTTCACTCAGTGAATTCGAAGAACACCATAAATGAAATGTGGTGGCATGAGCCCCAGGATATTCACCAACTTTGCCCTCGAATTTAAGGATGTCCGATGGCAATTTGGTGGGAACAGGTGGCCACGAGGGTTCATGCCTCACCGGGTGATTCATCAACTTAGACAAATCTGGCAAGTTTAATGGTTCCAAGAATGGAATTTTGGGTCGAACCGGGGCACTAAAAGTGCCAGTCTGGGGATTAGAGAGACCTGCCCCCGAATTCCCATAGGTAAAGGTGGGGTTGCCCCCTGCCGCCGGTTGCAAAGTGGGTAGATTACTCTGAAACGGATTCCATCCATAAGCCATAGGGTTATGAGTGGGAGGTGCAATGTAAGAAGTTCGAGTCGTCTCAATCAAAACTGGGGTCTGAAAAATAGGAGCCAGTATCCCTCCGCTAAATAACAAAAAGGGAGAGCTCGTAAACGGGGCTGAAATCGGAGTTTGAAAACTTTTCCCATAAGAGGTATTGTTTCCAAACTGCACTCCTACATAAGAAGGTGATGGGCCTACATAAGGAGTGGATGGGAGACTATGCCCCCCATTCCAAGGAAATTCTTGGACAAAAGCCGAGGATCCTACCGGACCACTCTGGGTAGTGTATGGGAAGGAAGAAGGAACATTAGGTATACTAGGAATCCCAGTAACCATATCACCAGAAGTACCTGCTAAGTTTGAGTGAACCGGAGGTTGGACCACCCGACTCACTGGAGTCAAAGGCATAGAAGGTATGCTAGATCTAGGGGCACTTACCGGGGGAGGTAGTACCCCTTCAGCCGGAACGGCTAAGGTGAACACAAAATAAATTTCTCCCACAGAAGACATAATCCTACCCACAAGGACACCTAAAACAGGTGAATCAAAAGGTCTAAACTGAACAATCACAGGATCATTTAAATCAGTCAAGGGTGTGTTAAAATTCCTTGCAAACTTGTCAATCTTCAAGTCTTCTATCTCAACTGTATCAAGATTAAGACGGTTAACTATAAGTGATGGTTCAACTGGAAATTCACTTACTCCTACCAGTTCAAATGAATCATCTCTGTCCAATCTCCACCTTTTGGGTGGAGGTGGAGGTTCCAATGTGATGAGGGGAGGAAAGTTTTGCAACCTTCTTGACCTTCTTATAGGTTGGCCCTCCATGATTGAAAATTTAACAAATCAAACCCTAAGGCCAACTAAACACAGGCAAAACCACAGAGCACACACTATAAAAATTCATAAAGCCTCAAACAATCAATCAAGGGTGAAAGATATGTTTTCCCGAAGAAAGCTAAAGAATGATTACTTGGCGTCCTTGAAGTGGTTCTTAGGCGCAAGCGGAGGAATCACCCACCACCCTCCTACACTTACAACAAGGGTTACCTTCCAAGCCCATCCAAGGTGAACCAGAAATAGCCTTCCGGTTTACCTAGGTATGAACCCTAAATGTCAAGAGGCTAAAGGCTACCTTAGCTATACCAATAGTCTGGGGGGACAGTCGCAAGCCTGACTCGTACGCATGGGCAGGGTAGCTGAGCCTGAAACTCTGTCTAGGACAGAATCCCCAGATGCGTAAAAGTCTTGATTTACATTTTGACAAGGAATCGAAGGGTTATCTCCTCAATCCAATGAATCCACGCGGCCTCGTGCTTGACTCCCTTTTGAGAGGAGCTTCCCAGATACAATTGATAAATTCAAGGATTTACCTAACGAAAGGTCCACTACGTCTGAGTTTTAAAACTTATGGGAAGTTTACACTTCCTATCCCACAATTCTAGCCTAAGCTAGTAGGTGAAAGGCCTCTAAAAATAAAAATTACTAGTAAATTTTAATTATTGCGTTCATTTTAAAGGGCTATTTCTTACTCAGAAGGAAACAGAGTGATGAACTATGGTGTTTTTGACTCGATAAGAAATAAAAAAGTAAAGGTGTACTTTTTTTTCAAAGCAAATTGCCACTATTAAAGCAAACTTCTTTTTCTTTTTGTAAATATAGATTGATGAACAAATGCAAACGATAAAGTGAAACTAATACTATGTTTTTGTAGTTTTTGAGATTATATTTTAAAACTTAAATGAAAACTACTTATGCAAAAGCTTGAAAATGTTTTTTTTCACTTTTTTAAAATGCTCAAACTCTACTATGCACCTAAAATGCACTAAACTTGAGTATAATTGGATCAAATCAACTTTATAAAATAAGCAAACTGAAGTAAACAGGTCAATAAAACCAAGAATCAACCAACAAGGGAAGACCGGGAACCCTATCTTAGGTGTGTACAATGACAAGAAATCACTGCAAACTCACGAAGGTAAGTGACCAACCAACCACTATCAAAAGATAGACTGGAAAAAAAATGCCCAAAACCCTGATCACTGATTCGGACAAAAACACTTCAACCTATAACCCAAACAGGCCAACCTACTTCAAAATGCAAACAGAAGACAATCCAAACAAAAGAAACCCAAGGTATTTACAAGAAAGCACAAGGTGTGGCCACCAAGATCTTCAGACTGACTGCACAGTATTTATAAATAAATCCAACCAACAAACAGGAATCACAAAAGGATAGGGACAAGAAAACCCTAGCCCAAAAATGCCTATTTCCAGGCTTGTACGCGACTGTGTGCAAGGGCAACTCGCGTACTGTACGCGACTGTCCAAGAGAGAAACCCACGTATGCAGGCCTCTATACACGACTATGTATGAGAGCAATCCGTGTATAGGTACAAAATTTTCTCAAAAAAAAAGGGAAAAATCCACAAGGATTTCAAATACTATGGTAAGCATGAACCAGGGTAAAATACCACACACAAACTTCAAGGCAAAGACTGGTCAAGGGTGACAGAAATAACCATACAGCAGTCTGGGCTCCCTAGTGGAGTCGCCAATTCTGTTGTACAAGAATAAACACCTTATAACCGAAGGTCTGGGGTTACCAACATACTCATAAAACTTGCAGGCAATCAAATTTAAAGTACAGAAAGGAAAAAAGAGGATAGTATGGACTCACCCAATTCATGACGGTTGATCCTAGCTTTGTCCTCTTCCGCTCTGCTTCTCCTCCAAAGCTTTTAGGGATGTTTCTCCTTCACCTATCAAGAGAAAATCCTCCGAGTGCAAACTTATACATGTATATAGGACAAGTTAGATAAATCAAATATAGAGTGCTTAATCATAAATATTCATCAAACCATAATACATGAAAGACATTCAAAACACATTTGGAAGAAGGATTCTCTTTATTAACAATAGTGAATGAGTTAAGATTACAACCCAATGCCTGAGACAAGGACTCCTCTGCAACCAAAGGATTCTAAGTTCCACTGCTCCAAAGACTTCTGAATAGACACCACCAGCATAACTTTGCTCTCCAAGTATTATTGATTAATACCCTCCCCAAGGCCTTTATTTATATTTAGTGAAATAAGGCAGTTTCAAGGGTTGAAGAGGTTGAGACAGTTAAGGTGGTCATATTTAAGGGCTTAACAAATCTAAAATAATCATGATTTATTATTTTTAATGTCAAAGGAAAGTGTACGCGGGTATTGATACTGGCAACCTTCGTATGACACGCGAGTTACTCCAAGGGAAGCCCGCGTACAGATCTGTACGCGGGTTGCAATTACAAATACTTGCGTACCACACGTGACATGCTGTAGGAAAAGTCGTGTATGTACGCGAGCTGCATATAGGAAAAGGCATGTACAGCAATTGACATATTCAAAGGTAAAAATGGCAAGCTAGATGGATAATGAATGTATTTCATAACATGCCCATCTATAGTGTTTTAGGCAGCCTTCAATCCATAAATGTCCTTTTGTGTACCAACATAGGCAATGTCGGCACTCGGACGGAGAAGTGTCATTTGGGTAGATAACATAGGGTAAAAGTCAAGTGACATAAAGACTATAAATAGAGGAGTTGTGTTCCTCATTTGAACATACACACTCACTTGTGTATAGCGCATAGGAGAGAGAGAGAGAGAGAGAGAGAGAGGTTAGCAAGGAGAAGAAGCACATGTTTTGGGGTTTTATCTTATACATCTATATAGATGAGGTTTTGTTGGGTTTTCTTCCCCTTGAGGGTTTCCCAAGATAAATTTGTGTCTATCTTGTGATTGTGTTTCTTTCAATGATTTTGCATATGGTATTGATGTGAAATTGGATTAAACACTAATGATATATAGCTAAGCATATGAAATATTAACATGGTATCAAAGCTAGCCTGAATAGAACAGCTTTCACAAGGTGAAACTCTCTCTCCTCTCCCGTCGGCAAGAAATTAGGGTTTCTGTCAAAATTAGAATTTAGGAAATTTGATTGCATAGAAAGTTGTGCCTCCCTAGAGTGCATTTATTGAGCCCTAGATCGAATTTTTTGAGTGGGTGGATCTCCGAGAAAGCCAAACCTTAGTTTGGCCTTGAACAAAAAAACTGCAGAAAGTGAAATCTCGCAAGCAAGTTTTGAAGGGTGAAGATTTAGAATCTCCAGAAACCAAGTTAACCAACCAACTCGCCTCAATCAAGTACATCTCCTGGTAAGATCAATATTTCATTTTGAGAAATTTCATTTTTTTAGTGACCTCCTGGATAAGATGGCCCCAAGCACTAAGCTTGAGGACAATCTAGAAGGAATAGAAAACTTCCGAGCATGGAAGTATAGGATTGGTCTCATTCTGAGAGAGGATGATCTTGAGAAATATATCAAAGAAGAAGTTGTAGAACCAGAAGAAGATGAAGCTAAGGAAAAGCACTAGAAGGGCCTAATCAAGGCAATGAGGATCATTGTTGATTCTATCAAGGATCACTTGATCCCTCAAGTTTCATCCAAACAGACACCAAATAAAATATATGACACCCTTTCCAGAATGTATGAAGGAAATAAAATCAACAAAAGTATGAATTTGAGAGCTTAATTGAAGAGTACCAAGATGAGTAAAGGAGATTCCATTCAAGAATACTTCACAAGGGTCTCCTAGTTCAAGGAGCAACTAGAAGCCATTGGAGACTCCCTTGCTGAAAATGAACTAGTTATGACTACTCTCAATGGTATCACTAGACCTTGGGATTCATTCATACAAACTATGTGTGCTAGAAAAGAAAGTATGAAGTTTGACATTGTATGGGAAGATTGCATCCAAGAGGAAGCTAGAGTAGCTAACAAAGAATCTACACTCAAAGAAGATGATCAAGCCACAGCCACCTATACCAAAATAGGAAGAAGACAATTAAGCTTCAAGAAGGGAAGTCACAAGGAGTATCAACCTCCCAGTAGGTTTCAAAAGAAAAGAGAAAACAGTCAGAAGAAAGACTACTCCCAGTATCAATGCTACAACTGTCACAAGATAGGACACCCTGCCAGAGAGTGTCCATTGAAGAAGAAGAAGAGCAAAATACATCATACACATCTAGTTGAAGATGAGGATGAATACGAAGAAGACGAAGGACCTTGAAGGAAACAAGGGTGAAAACGTGAAGTTGCTATACAATTTTTTGATAATCAGTCAAACTGAAAAATTCAAGATCATCACAATGACAACAACAACAAAAATGTAAAAACTCATAGGGATGTTCCTTACACTGTCCTGTTCAAAAGGGTAGTTTTAGTTTGTATCATAAGAGTCACATTTGAAAGAAAATGGGAGGACACAAACGTTTTTCAATAAGGCACCATTTTTTAAACATATGTTATTTCAAAAAAATAATAAAAAATGGTGTTTAGGTTTGAAAATCCTCAACGTATAGTCTATTGCAAAGTACAATATGTGTTGATTATGAATGTACATTTGGTTTCTGTAAAATGAATAACTATCTCTAAAAAAATGAAGGGCACATAGGTAACTCATTAGCCAAACCTAAAAATTTAAAGTATATGTCGATGGTGCCAGTCAAATTTGTCCTACTATATGTCCATAAAAAAATTTCAAACAAATATGAGTACAAATCTAATAGAATTCTCTAAACCTATTGTGTTTACGTCAAGGTGAAATTCCTAAGGGGGATATGGGTTTGAAAGGGTTTAAGATGAAAAACATAAAATTTTGCAGTTTTTTGTCAAAAAAACAAGCAAAAAGTGTATACCAACTTCATGTTTTTACCCATGAGCAAAAGAAAAAAATGTACAAGAATATGTATTATTCTCTGCACTCTCTGGGTCTATAATACCTGGAGAAGATACATGGATTATCGATATTGGTGCTTCAAAGCACATGACAGGAAAAAAGAAAATATGTCAATACTTGAAGAGAAGAACGCTCCTTAGAAAGTATCTTTAGGTGATGACTATCAATATCCCATAAAGGTATTGATGAAGAAAGCTACAAGCTTTACTATGGAACTCCCATGAAGATGAAGGAAGTACTATATGTACCAGGTTTGAAGAAGAACTTACTTTACATCTCAGAATTAGATAAGAAATGATATAGAGTTTCTTTTATAGATGGACAAGTACTCATGTGAACCAAAGGAAAATCAATTGAAGATGTGGTTGTCATTGGTGAAGAAAGAGGATTATATAAACTCAAAGGACATTTGGAAACAACCTTTGTCCATGAGATCACTAGCTCA
Organism: Pseudotsuga menziesii; assembly: GCA_001517045.1. NCBI lineage: Eukaryota > Viridiplantae > Streptophyta > Pinopsida > Pinales > Pinaceae > Pseudotsuga > Pseudotsuga menziesii. The sequence continues at coordinate 1,044,616 of LPNX010555823.1, read as the reverse complement.
AGTGAACTATGGCATAGAAGGCTTGCTCACATCATCTACAAAGAATTACCCTATGTGAGCAAAGTAGTAACTGGATTACCATATTTGAATATGGATCATGAAAGGAACTTTCAAAGGTTGTGTAAGAGGAAAGAATATCAAGAATCCATTTCCAAAGAGTGAAACAAACACTAAAGGTAAGTAGGAATTAATTCATTCTGATGTATGTGGTCCAATGCCCTCCACATATTTAAGTGGATATGAATATTATGTTACATTTATTGATGACTATTCAAGAAATACATGGATATACTTTTTGAAAACAAAGAATGAAGTATTCGGGAAATTCAAGGAAATCAAAGCCTTGATAGAGAACCATTCAGATAGAAGAATCAAGACACTCAAAATAGAAAATGGTGTAGAATATACTTCAAAATAATTTGAATCCTTTTGTAAAGAATTTGGAATAAAGAGGGAACTAACCACTCCCTACAATCCCCAACAGAATGGTGTTGTGGAAAGAAAGAATAGGACCATTATGGAAGCAGTGAAGACAATGATCCATGATCAAGATCTTCCTATGCATCTATGGGCTGAAGCAACAAGAACAATAATTCATGTACAGAATAGATTATCCCATGGTGCCCTTGGATTCAAGACTCTGGGAGAAATGTACACAGGGAATAAGGAAGAAGCCTGAAGTGAGCCATCTCAATATATTTGGTTGTCCAATATATGTCCACATTCCAAAAGAAAATAGAACCAAGTTGGATCCTTCCAGAAAGAAGGGAATATGTGTTGGATATTGTGAAGACTCCAAAGCCTTCAGGATATATATTTCAGGATTCCGTCACATAGAGATTAGTAAGGATGTAACATTTGACAAAGAAACAAATCTTAATAATTCTATAAAGTGTTAGCATGAAGAAGTACATGAAGAGGATGTACCTCCCATAAAAGTAGAAGTTTCACCCTCTCTTGAATAGAAGCATCAGAAGATCATGATATGCTAGAACCTCAAGAAACCCCTACTATGGACATATCTCGAAAGAGAAAACCTACTTGGGTAAGAGAAATAATACAATAAGAAGAAAATTATGGATCTCCATAAGGCTCCACAAGAAAAATCAAGAGATCAAAGCCATTCTCCAATTATGTGGCCTTGATGCGTGATACTCTAGATCAAGAACCTACAAGTTACGAGGAAATCATACAAAAGAAAGAATGGGTAGAAGTAATGACGGAAGAATACCAGTCAATAATGAAGAATGATGTTTGTGATATAGTACCTAAACCAGAAAACAAGAGTGTGGTATCTTCCAAGTGGATCTACAAGATAAAACATGCATCTGATGGAAGTATTGAAAAATAAAAGGAAAGATTTGTGGCCAGAGGATTCTCTCAGAAAGAGGGAATTTATTATGAAGAGACATTTGCTACATTAGCAAGATACACTTCCAACATAACCATCATGGCACTTGCATCCATGCTGAAGTGGAATCTACACCAGATGGATGTATTTAAGACAACCTTCCTGAATGGTCTGATTAAGGAAGAAGTATACATCAAACAACCACAAGGATTTGAAGTCGAAGAAAGAGGGACTCACTTATGTAAGTTGAAGAAAGATTTGTATGGACTGAAGCAAGCTCCTAGAGCTTGGTGTGGAATAATAGATGGCTTCTTGACAATCTTGGGATTTACCAAGAGTAAAGCCGGCCCTAACCTTTACCTAGAGGTTATGGATGATGAACTTGTCATACTATTGCTATATGTGGATGACTTATTCCTAGCAGGAAATGAGAAACAGATTGCAGATTGCAAGAAGAAGCTTGCTGAAGAATTCGAGATGAAAAATCTTGGATTGATGCACTATTTTCTCGGCCTGAAAGTATGGCAAATCCCAAAAGGAATATTTCTAAACCAAGGAAAGTATGCAGTGGAAATATTAAAAAGATTTGATATGTTGGATTGTAAATACATGGCCACACCCATGGATACCAACCTGAAGTGGTTTTCTGATGAATCATCAGAGTCAGTAGATGTGACTCGGTATAGACAGATTATTGGGTCATTGATGTATATGCTTTGTTGTGAACACCCTGAGTCAGTATCTATTAAAAGCTAGACATGTTCACCTGATAGTTACAAAGCATGTGATGAGGTACCTGAAAGGCATGATATACTTTGGACTATACTATGATAGAGATCATGACTACAGATTGTATGGATATATGGATTCATATTGGGCAGGAAGTGCCGCAGACAGAAAGAGCACCTTGGGTGGATGTTATTGTCTAGGATCCTCCATGATCTCATGGCTTATCAAGAAATAATCCAGTGTTTCTCTCAGCACAGCTGAAGCAGAGTACATAGTAGCATGTTCTGCTAGTTGTGAAGCGATATGGCTTTCGAAATTTATGTCAGGTCTATTTGAATTGAATTTGGACACTATAGTGATTCTATGTGACAACCAGAGTTGTATAAAGATGACAGAGAATCATGTGTTCCATGATAAATCAAAACACATAGAAATCCAATATTTTTACATAAGGGATATGGTATTGAAGGGAGCTATAAAAATCCAGTATGTGAGTACCAATGAGAAAGTTGCTGATGTATTGACCAAACATCTGTCTCGAGTAAAGTTTGAATACTTCCATGAAAATATTAGTGTAGTCCGAAAAGACTTTCCTCATACGGAGGAACAATGATGATGATATACAAGTTTCCTCGCAAGGAGGAACAATGATGATGACATAGATCTTTCCTCGCAAGGAGGAACAATTATGATGATATAGATATTTCCTTGTAGGGAGGAATAGTGATGATGATGCTATAGATCTTTCCTTGCAAGGAGGAACAATGATGATGATATAGATCTTTCCTCATAAGAAGGACTGATGATGATGATATAGATATTTCCTCATAGGGAGGAAAAATGATGATGATGTTACAGACTTTCCTTGCAAGGAGGAACGATGATGATATGGACCCTCCTCGTAAAGGGAGAGCAGGTCGATGATATGGACCCTCCTCAAAAAGGGGGAGCAGGTTGATGGTATGGACCCTCCTTGGAAAGGGGCAGTGATGATGAGAATATCACTGCGAATAATATGGCGGTGATGCTCCACTACAGAAAAGGAAAAGCGCACCTGCAGATGCTGATGAGGTCCGAAATTTACTTGTGAACAAAAGTATCCTCTCTTGACGATGGTCTTGTGGAGAAGAACACTCAGATATTGAGAGTGGTCCTAGCCCTTACCGGCTGAAGATGGTTTTGCAGACGATACTCTCTTCTGGAGAGTAATCCTACATTCACTTGTAGGATGGTTCCATCGGCAAGAACACTCTCTTGAGAGTGGTCTTAGTGCTAATAGCATAAGTATGGTCTACGATGAGTCCTACATTCATTTTCGGACAATGTGGTCCTACATTCATTTGCAGACAAGATCTGCATTCAGTTGTAGACGATGTGGTCTTGCATTCATTTGTGGATGAGATCTAAATCCATGTGTAGACGTTGTGGTCCTGCATTCATTTGCATACGATATCTACATTATGTTGCAAACGATGTGGTATTGCATTCATTTGTGGACGATATCTGCATTTAGTTGCAGATGATGTGGTCTTGCATTCATTTGTGGACAAGATCTACATTCATTTGCAGACGATGTGGTCCTGCATTCATTTGTGGACAAGATCTAAATTCATTTGTAGACGATGTGGTCCTACATTCATTTGCAGATGAGATATACATTCATTTGTATAAAATATGGTGCTTCATTCATTTACAGAGACGATGTGGTCATGCATTCATTTGTGGACGATCTCTACATTCATTTGCAGATGATGTGGTCCTGCAATATTTTGCGGACGAGATATACATTCATTTGTAGACGATGTGGTGTTGCAATAATTTGCGGATGAGATATGTATTCATTTGTGGACAATATGGTCCTAGATTCATTTGTGAACGATCCAGTTGTAACGTCGCCATACCCCATAATGTGCAAAATTTTAAAATTTTTACTTCAAGAACCTTTGTTCTCCTTCAAAACACAGGGCATGGACGTTAACATGCACTTGGACCTTAATTCTCAGGATTATAAACCACTGTAATAGACACTCCTCCCTTGACATTTTTCTTCTGCGACTGGAAACACCTTTTTCGCACTGAACCTGTCCTTTCCGCACTTCTGCTTTCCGCCCTTCTGACCGTGGAAATCGGAAATCAGAAACATAATGTGCACTAGAAACATTAAAAACTCTTGTACCTTCTACTTCCTGCACTTCCGCTTTCCATTGGAAAGGGGTTGAGGATCAGTTAGTTGTGCAGCATCGCGGATGTTGCGCAAGCTCAGAAGACAGTGCACAAGACAAAGATAGCACGCAAGGTGGAAGATAGAATAATTTTTGAATATTTTGTGTCACATTTTGTGTTTTTGACCATATTTTGGGGATATTAGTCATTGGCTAGTAGAAAGAGTTAGGATTTAGTTAGAAGTGGACCATGTATGTAAAGGCACAAGCCTATAAATAGAAGAAGAATTGTGAATGTAAAAGGGGAATTAGTTGTAATCTGAACCTTGGAGATCTAGACTGAGAATTGATTTGTTGTCTATTTTGGATCTGTGATTTCTTGTGCAGAAGTAATATGAAGAGACGAGGGTTGATCTGATTACTATTATCTTTTGCCTCTTTCTGTATTTTTCTATTTTTGCAATTCAATGGTGAATATGTGTGAGATGGATCTATGATGCAATAATTACTACTTACAAATGATGTTATCCTCTTAGATTTGTTTGTGAGACAGTATGGTTATTCCTTTTATATGATTCTTTTGCCATGAATGAATGATGCAATCTGTTGGTCAGATCTAATAAATAAGTGATGAATTATCGATGCCCATAGTCCTCTTCTGTTCAGTGAAAACTCGGTTCCATCAGTCCTCCCTCGAACATCTCAGGTGAGACTGCATCCGCTTCGTGGGTGTTGTTGGACAGGATAAAACCTATCTAGGTTGGTTCTCAGGGATATTGAGGTGAGTTGAGTGTCAACAGAGTGGGAACCCTTGTTGACCGGGTTTTTTTGGTTGGGTTTGCACCAAGAAATTTTTCCGTTGTTGGTACCTTGTTGCAATTGAGAGGAGGATATGTGGGATCCAATGCGACCGAAAATTCAAGATTGGTTTGATCAGAAGCTATGAGCATTTGCTGAAATGGAAAATCAAAACCCTGGAATGATGACGGACAAGTGGTTGGAGAGATACATACATGACAGTCCTCATGAGCATTTTTTCTGTGAGTTTCCCATCATACTATATGAGTGGTTGGCAGAGTTCAAATACAAGAAGACAAATTTCCAAGGAGGAGAATCAACATCTTGGACCGCTGAATTGATCCAGGAGCTGCAAGAAACTGACAACAGAGCATCCTGAGCTGTTGAGGCCTGGCTGGATAACATCCTAGAAGGATATATGACTGAGTTTGTAGTCAACACTACCAAGTGCTACAGCGAAGCAGAAAGGGAATTTTTCAATGGACCCAGAGGTAGGTTCTTATTGTCACTACAATTGTCGATTAAATTTTTTGTCTGTGAAAAGGGTAGACTTAATATAAACCTCGAGTAGTAGAACTCCGGTGTGCGGAGGTGGTGGATATTGTGACTAAATGGGGGAGACGAATGGGAAGATAAGGGGTAGAAGGGTGCAAGTTTCGATGAGACTGTGAGGGAATCTAAGGAAGAAAGTGGTTTTACGAGGGGAGGAGCAATGTTTCGAAAAGAGAAGAGGAAGATGATAGGGGAAGGTATTGCTGCGATCGAAACACAAGACCGCAAAGGAAGACCACAAGGGGCGAAGTGACCCTATAGCGATTAAGAGGACGAACAAACCCAAACTATGCCTAGAACAGTGGTAAGATCAAACCCCAACATCAACGTACCCACGCCTCCGTGCTCTACTCCAAATTCAGGAAGAAACACAAGTTCCACATCGACTTGCCTGACATGCCAGCATCATTCTAGTAGTAGATCAACATATATAGGAAGAAGGCCCAGGATGGCAAGAGGCGATACGAAATTAACTTTGTTCCATGGGAACGAATTGATGATCTCGATCAGTATTGGTTTCTATGTGAAGTACTATGGACAGTCAGGCAAACTGATGATGATGATGTCAATAAATTCCAATTGGCAACTACCCTTTGGGGTCGTGCGCTATATTGGTACATTAAATTTATACAAGTTCCTACAGGAACACCTGCAAAAAAATTGGATGAAGTCAGGAAGGGACTAATTGAATAATTTAGAAAACCAAAATTTGAAGCACAATATATTACCGAGTTAAAAGAGATTAAGCAATTTCCTAATGAGACTATTTGGGACTTCAATCAAATATTTAAGACACTGATGGTGCGAGTCAATTTTGATATGAGTGATGTTCAGGATAAATAATGGTTTATAGCGCCTTTGGCACCTCATATTTGGAAACCACTGATGCAACAGAAGATCACGACATAGAGCGAGGCTCTAGAGATTGCAATGAAGCTAGAAGCTTCACTAGTTTGGGAGAATGCAGCTGGTATGAACCAAATTCAGGCACAGCTGGCGAACTTGACCCTGTATTTGCAAGACATTAAGAAAGGAAAAGATAATCATGAAGATATTTGGTTCACTCGTTGTTGCACAGATGGACACACCAAAGACACTTTCCCTGACTTCCATAATTATATACTATCTAGGGTGTCGAACCCACTGAGTTGCGGCAGCATACCATGGTGTCAGATATGTCAATTCTATGGGCACCAACACAAAGAATGTAGCTAAATGTAGAATATGGTGTCGAAGCCAGCAAACCTATATTGTTCATTTTTTAGATTGGTGGGGCATGAAGATAAAGACTGTTGAGCATACGATATACTTTAGGAAAGAACATATGATTCATAGTTTGTGAAGGTTGAAGATCATCACGCGATAAAAAAACCACAGTTGCAGCCTCAGGTGGTAAACTCTCAACCTCAACCACATTACACACCACTGTCACAGATGCAATTCATACCATCAAAGCCACAACCATAGTTTTCAATGTAGCCACAGTTCGCACCACATCCACAGTACAATCAAATGGCGATGACTCAACCACATATGCAGTATGTTCAATCTATGCACTATTTTCAGCAATAGCCAAATCCCCCACTGCAACAGATGGCTCACTCGCAGTACCAGCAACAAGGAGGATTTCATAGAGGATTCCAAGGAAGAGGAGGAGGAGGCGGTTGTGGATCCGTCTAGTGTTACAATTGTGGGGTATTTGGACATTACCAGAGAGATTTCCCACAATTGCAGTGTTCGTGTACATACTGTAGTGAAATTAATCATACTGTCAATAAATTCCCACAGCTAATCGCAAGTTGGCAGGCCGAGAATGTTCGTCAGTTGCAGAATTAGAATCAGTCATAGAACCAAAATCAGCTACAAAACTAGAACCAAGCCCAGAATCAAGTTCCACTTCAGACTCAGACTGTGAATCAACTGATGAATCCACCAATGAACCAGAATCCATCACTGAACCAGAATCTTTCGATGAACTAGAACCAAGGGTTGACGGTTGCGACGATCTCAGTGAAAACACGGTTGGCACAGCAATATTTCTGTGTCTTCTGATTCTGAGGATGCATTAGAAAACTAGAAAAACCTGTCACATCCCCTTTTGCCTCAGAGGAGAAAGGCGACCTTAGTCCCACACATTTGATGAATGCGCATCCATAGGCTCGAAGTTCAATCTATTCATATCTATATAAATTCTCTAACTTCCCCGATAGCAGAGCAATTGCTTCTGTCAGTGTTCAATCTGACAACCTATGAAGAAAAATATCAGAGGAGATCGAACGGCGTAGAAAATTGTGACGGAAATCGATGTTCACAATATTTTCCGTAACTGGAAATAGATCGAAAGCGGAGAATCAATCCTGCAAGTGTCAATGGTGCGAAAAAATAGAATCTATGAAATCAAGGAAATATAAAAATTACGGTCCCTCATCCCGCACCCCATATTCCGCATTCTGCATTCTGCATCTCGCATCCCGCATGCGGAATAGACCATTGCAAAAATAATCAATTGTGTAATTAGAGATTAACGTTGCATCCTGCATTCTTGCATCCCACATTCCCACATGCGGAAAGGTGGGTTGCGAAAGGAAATCTGCGAGGAAGGGTATCCATGGAAGGGCGTTTCCGCATCCCACATCCCACAAGTTGCGAAAAGAGATTTCTGCGGAAAATCAACCTACTAACAGAACTCTTGTACATATTTGATCATTCAGGCCACCACCAATCCGACCATCTAAGCACCATAACTTAATTTAAAAATGCATTAAACGAAACATTCATAGATGCATACAATTTTGTATTATACAGTGGAATCAATTCATCAATTCAACACATTAAACAAGTTCATCATATTTCATGAATCAAATACAATTTACAGAGATTAACAAAGCGATACTTATCTTTGAAAGAAGTTTGTTCTACAACCAGCTACACCGCTGCAACCTTCCACCCAACCATAGGCCAGTATGCTCCTCAATCTCTCAGCAGCACTGCCACCCCCGATTTGGGCATGATTACCACAAGGAATAAGGAATACTAGCATGCTCACACATAGCCAAGAATACAACTGAAATCGGCCAATCCAACACAGTTGGGTTTATCAGGATGCAAATAAACAAGCCAATATATTGTCGGGTTTATCAGACTAAATTCAGTCAAGCCAACATTCTTATTAAGGACCAACGAATCCAACTAACATATGGGTTTATCAAGCTGCAAAGGAACTGGAAAACTTGAATTGCTAAGGTAGTGAGATCAACCACTGAGTTGTGGACACCTGCACTAGATCAAGCTTGGCTCCTAAAAGATCTACACACCCAACACAAGGAAGCATCCCCTTATCTGCTACACAGTCCCTCAAGCTATGTCTTCCCTTCCAGTGTTGTTCAGGGTGTGCAATGAAGAAATCCATGCCCTCTAGATCTATTTGTGAGGTTCCTTCCTACACTAGGTTTATCAAGCTAGTTTAGATCCAATTCCACTCCAGGACATTTCAGACCAAGGAAGAAATATGCACACACAGTAGACCATAAGGTTAACACATCAACCAGACTTCCACTCACTCTGTGACAAAGGAGGCCATTGCACAACCACGCTCGGGATGGTAACAACAGGAGAACAACATAGAACAAAACATGGTTCTACAAAACCGACGAATGCACAATGCGCATGCACAGAATGGAAATAAGGAAAGACCATAATCGACCACAACATTTTTTGGTGAAATCCCGATGATGGACTACACATGCACAATGAAAAAAAACCAAGAAACTGAAAGCATGAAGGATGGATGATCAAAATGTCCCACCGCTCCCCACAACGTGAGTGCACGAGGGGAAATGGGAATACGTTTTCTGGGTCTTTTCTTTTGACACATGGATTTTCCCCCATGGCTCAAGGTTAAACATTCCCCCTCCTTGTTCCTTAGGAAATCATGCCCCCATCTCATTATTTGTTGCATTGACATAGCTGGTTGTGGGTTTTTAATTAAATTGCATATTTATATGATGTCCAAAATTATATACTGTTCTTGACTCAACACCATAAACCGTAGGCATCAACCTTGATCACCTATACACAAAACATCAATCAGTGGCAGGGCCTTAGCCTTGAGATCCTTCCCATGATTCCATACAATATTTCATCATATATATATTTAATGCAAATGGGGTGTTACATTCCCCTCCCCCTTCAACAGCATTGTCCTCAGGGTTTTACAAAATTGAAGAAAAATGTTACGCTAGTACCACCCTCAATGCTCTGCAGAATTTAACAAAAATGTATGTGCCAATCGCATGGGATCCTCCAGCTCCCATGTATCCTCTTCAAGACCATAGTGCTCCCATTGCACCTTTACCTACCCTATGGATCGGTTCCGGATAATTGTGACCTTCCTAGAGAGGATGTGCATTAGCTCGATTTGGAATTCTCCCTCGGGTTCCACCTGAATCACATCCCAATTTATCACATGGTTAGGATCATGTACATATCTCATAAGAAAAGAAACATGAAAAACATTAGGATCCCTAGTTCTAGAAGGCAATGCAATTCTATATGCAACTGGCCCTATTCTTTCAAGCACTTCAAATGGACCACAGTATCTAGGTGACATCTTGGCACAACTTCCAGGCATCAAGGAACTCTTATTTTCCCTCATTTTTAGGTAAACATGATCCCCAACACTGAACTCTCTGTTCACCCTATGCTTATCTGCATAGCTTTTCTGTATGTCATGGGTGCTTTCATATTCTTCCTGATCGTTACAACCTCCTCATCCATCTCCTTCAGCAATTTTGTACCAAGCACAACCCTGTTCACTATACTATCAAAAGTCACCAGTGTCCTACACCTCCTGCCATACAAGGCTTCATATGGACTCATCCCCAAGGATGCTTGTTGTCCATTGTTATAAGAAAACTCTACCAAGTGTAAATAATCCTCCCACTTGGTTGGTTTGTCTATCACATACATGTGAAGCATGTCTTCAAGAACTTGGTTAACTCTCTTTGTCTGCCCATCTGTCTGAGGATGGTAGGCAGTGCTGAAATTCAACTTCGTCCCCAAATCTGAAAACAATCCTTTCCAAATATTGGAAGTGAACTTGACATCTCTGTCAGAGACTATTGCCTTAGGATATCCATGCAATTTGAAAATATCTTTTATGAATATTTTTGCAATGTCATCAGTCTTATGCATAGACTTAACCGGTATAAAATGTGTTGCCTTTGTCAACTTGTCCACCACAACCATGATGGAATCATGTTGTCTCCAAGTCATTGGAAATCCTGTATTAAAGTCCACAGAAATAACTTCCCATTTCCATTCTGGAACTGGCAAAGGATGCAACAAACTTGCTGGGTGTTGATGCTCAACCTTCACCTGCTGACATTTCATGCACCTTGCGATATATTCAGCCATGTCCTTTTTCATTCCTGGACAAAAGTACTGCTTTCTAGTTGTATCAATTGTCTTCTGATATCCTGGGTGACCATAATATGGTTCTTGATGGATTTCATCCATAACAACCCTGCTCAAATCTGCTACATTTGGAATATAAATTATGTTCTTATAATTAAGGATTCCATCTTCTTCTAATTTATATCCCTCATATTTCTTTTCAAGGCTTTGTTGCTACAACTTGTCTTTTACCTGCACATACAATTCATCTTTAGCAGCATGATTAACAATCTGGTGTCTCAAATTTGACAGGAAAATACTAAGACACTCCACATGCATTTCCTGCACCTTCCTGCTAAGTGCATCAGCTATCTTATTCTCTTTTCCTTTTATGTGCTTGATTTCAAAATCAAACTTACATAAAAAATCCAGACATCTAGCTTTCCTAGCATTTAGAGTAGGCTGATCAAACAAATACTTCAGTGCACAATGGTCTGTTCTTAGCTCAAATATTCTGCCCATCAAGTAATGCCTCCACATCTTGAGAGCATGTATTGTGGCTGCAAGTTCCAAATCATGAGTGGCATAGTTCTTCTCATTCTCCTTCAGCTTTCTTGACTCATAACATGTTACATGGTTTTCTTGCATAAGAACTCCTCCAAATCCTTGACCACATGCATCAGTGCACACCACAAAATGTTTCTCTGGGTCTACAACTTTCAAGACTGGTGCACTTGTGAGAAGATTCTTCAACTGCTGGAAGCTTTCTTCACACCTCAATTTCCATTCAAACTTTATCTCCTTTCTTTGCAAAGAAGTGATGGCATGTGCAACCTTGGAGAATCCTTCAATGAATCTCCTATATTATCCTGCAAGTCCCATAAAATATCTTACATTTCTCACTTTTCGTGGAGTAGGCCAATTCATAATGGATTCAATATTTTCAAGGTCCATAGATATACCCTCTTCTGAGATAATGTGACCTAACTACTGAGTTCTATATTTATATAAGTCACACTTGCTCAACTTTGCATACAGCTTATGCTCCCTACGTAATTGTAATGTCAATCTCAAATGTTCTTCATGCTCTTCCTCATTCTTAGAGTAAATAAGAATGTCATCAAGGAAAACAATAACAAACTTGTCTAAATACCTGCTAAAGACACTATTCATAAGGCACATAAATGTCGTTGGTGCATTTGTGAGACCAAATGGTACCACTACAAACTCATAATGTCCATAACTTGTCTTGAACGTTGTCTTATGAATGTCTTCATCCTTGATTCTCACCTTATGGTAGCCAGACCTCAAGTCAATCTTGGAAAATACCTTTGCTCCTCTCATTTGACCAAAGAGGTCATCAATTCTAGGAAAAGGATATTTTTTCTTCACCGTGGCCTTGTTTAGTTTTCTGTAATCAATACACAATCTGAGTGTACCATCTTTCTTTTTCACAAACAGAACTGGTGCTCCCCAAGGAGACACACTCGTCCTGATATACTTCTTTTCCAACAACTCTTGCAGCTGCATCTTCAATTCTAGCATTTATGGTGTACTCATCCTATAGGGTGTCTTGGACATTGGTGCTTCTCCTGGCACAAGTTCAATTGTGAAGTCAATGTCTCTCTTTGGAGGAAGCCCTGGATTCTCATCAGGAAAAGCATCCATGAATTCTTGCAATACAGGATAGTCCTCCAATCTAATAGTTTCATTCTATTCTCCCTCCACAACATGAGCTACATACACTCTGTAACCCTTCCTACAAAATTTCTTCAACTGCATTGTTGAAATCTGCCTCACAGAAATCACCTTTGGAATGCCTCTTACAACTATTGGGTTCTCTTCTTCATCCATGCATTCAAAATTCTTATTGTAATAGTCAAGATTTACCCTATGAGATTCTAATCAATCCATTCTAATGAGAACATCATAAGAGCCAAGTGGTAGAACATTCAGATCTACACAAGTGACCAATCCATTCATCACCAATGGACATTTTTCCACCACTTCGCTAGCCTTTCTCTTAGTTCCAATGGCCAGCTGGACTAACCATGATTTTATATGCTTTACTTTCTTAAAAGCACAAATCTCAACTACTCTAGGAGCAATGTAACTGTGAGTAGAACCAGGGTCAATCAAAATAGAAACAGATTTCTCAACAATCTTACCTACAACTTCAACCACAGTTGACTGGTGATATACCTGCGGTCCTCTAGTGCTGCATAGATTCTAGGGATGGCCCTTGCTACTTGACCCACTATTTCTACTTCTTGAATGTTATAAGTTTCCCTTGCATTCTCATTCTCAAGTGGACAATACCTATGCATGTGGGGTCCTACACATTTCCAGCATTGGAGTGGTGCTTTGTTCTGTTGTGGATCTCTTGGATTTTCTCCCACCACTCTAGTTGGCTGCTTCTCAACTTGGGATGGATGCTTCTACTGATTCTTGAAGTTAGAACGTTTGAAACGCTTTTTCCTTTGGTCATACTTCTCATTCTTTTTGTCTTCCATGTCTTATGATAATCAAGTTTTCATTTTCTTTGCTCATAGCAATACTTATCTTTTGTTATCACTTCTTCCAGAGTTCTAGGTTCATAAAACTCAATTCTATCTTTGTAATACTAAGGTAATCCACTCAGAAAATGTTGGATTTTCACCTTCTCATCTTTGATGTACCTGACGTACCTAAACATCTCCAAGAACTTATTTGCATACCCTTCCATGGTATGATGTCCCAATCTCAGCTCATGTAATTCTTTGATCTTATCATCATAGTACCTGTCAGAGAGGTACTTCTGCTTGAAATACTTCTAGAATTGTTTCCACACAATCTGACTTTCATTAATCTTCTTCACTTGCCTGAAGTTCTCCCACCATATGGATGCTCTTCTAATCAAATTGAATATGGCTACCCTAACCTTCATATTTCCTGAATAGTCTTGGACTTGGAAATATCTCCTCATCCCAAGAAGCCAAGCTTCAGCTTCTTGACCATTCATTATCTCACCGTTGAAGGTAGGAGGCCTTTCCTTCCTAAATTCATCACGTGAACAGTTCTGGTGGCGCCTCTTTCTCCTATTCTTGTGAGAATAATAACTTGAACCACCAGTGGATCCTTCAAAGCCAGATGACCCACTAGGAGATCTCTTTCTTCCTTGAGCAATGCTCTTACTTCCTTTTGGTCTCATTGTCTAGTCCTTAGAGTTCATCCGCCTCTAAATGTCTGTCAAACTCTGCAGTATGGCTACATTCAGTTGATTCAGCTCCTCCAGTGCCTTAACCAATATTTCATTGTCTGCCCTATGACCTTGCATCTCCACCCTTAGGCTTCTCATGGTGGTGGAAAAATCTGAAGGAGTATCTTGAAACCTCCTCCCATTAGACTCTGTATCAGCATTTCTAATTCGAACATTTTCCCCCATAGCATCTTCCTCATATTCATTGGGGTTCTGTGCATCATCGCACATGTCGGTTCTCATGGCTCAGCCGAACCAACTTTACTAAACTGCACTATTTGGAATGCTGCCCTGTGACTATAGTTATGTAAAATGTGTTAATAACAAAATTGTTAGATAATTTCAAAATCGAAACCACTTACCCACTACCCATGGAAGTTTTCTTTATTGTGCGGCTTAACAATATTTTGAAACCATTTACCAACAACTCTGTTAACTGTTCAACCTGGCCCATTTAGGACCTAGTGCTGCAACCAGCAACTCTGATACCACACTATCACATCCCCTATCGCCTCATAGGAGAAATGTGACCTCAGTCCCACACATTTGATGAATGCGCATCCATAGGCTCGAAGTTCAATATATTCATCTCTGTATAAATTATCTAACTTCCCCAATAGCAGAGAAATTGCTTCTATCAGTGTTCAATCTGAAAAACTATGAAGAAAAATCTCAGAGGAGATCAAATGGTGGAGAAAATCGCGATAGAAATCGATGGTCAAAATCTATTCCTCAACTGGAAACAGATCGACGGCAGAGAATCAATCCTGCAAGTGTCAACGGTGCAGAAAACTTGAATCTGTGGAATTGGGGAAATATGAAAATTACGGTCCCTCATCCTGCACCCCGCATTCCATATTTCGCATCCCACATCCTGCATGCAGAATAGACCATTGCGAAAATAATCAATTGTGGAATTATAGATCGTAATGTCACATCTCGCATTCCCGCATGTGGAAAGGTGATTTGCAGAAGGAAATCTGCAGGGAAGGGAATCCACGGAAGGGCATTTCCGCATCCTGTATCCCGCAAGTTGCGGAAAGATATTTCCGCGGAAACTCAACCTGCTAACAAAAGTATTGGACAGATTTGATCATTTAGGACATCACCAATATGGCCATCTAAGCAACATAACTTAATTTAAAAATGCATTGAATGAACCATACATAGATGCATACAATTTCGATTATACAGTGGAATCAATTCATCAATTCAACACATTAAACAGGTTCATCATATTTCATGAAGCAAACACAATTTGCAGAGATTAACACAGGGATACTTATCTTTGAAAGAAGTTTGTTCCACAAACAGCTACATCGCTACAACGTTCCACCCAACCATAGGCCAATGCGCTCCTTAATCTCTCAGCAGCACTGCCACCCTCGAGCTGTGCACGATTCCCACAAGGAATAAGGAATACTAGCAGGCTCACACGTAGCCAAGAATACAACCGAACTTAGCCAAGCCAACATAGGTGGTTTTATCAGGCTACAAATAAACAAGCCAATATACTACTGGTTTTATCAGACTGTAGTTCGTTAAGCCAACATTATCATTAAGGACCAGCCAATCCAACTAACAGATGGGTTTATCATGATGCAAAGGAACTGGAAAAATTGAATTGCTAAGCTAGTGAGCTCAACCATTAAGTTGTGGACACCTGCACTAGATCAGGCTTGGCTCCTAAAATATCTACACACCCAACACAAGGAAGCATCCCCTTCTCTACTACACAGTGCCTTAGGATATATCTTCCCTTTCGATGTTGTTTAGGGTGTGCAATGAAGAAAACCATCCCCTCTAGATCTATTTGTGAGGTTCCTTCCTACACTAGGTTTATCAAGCTAGTTCATATCCAATTCCACTCCAAACCATTTCAGACCAAGGTATAAATATGCACACACAGCAGGCCACAAGTTTAACACAGCAACCATACTTCCACTCGCTCTATGACAAAGGAGACCATTGCACAACCACACTCATGATGGTAACAATAGGTGAACAACACAAAAAAAAACACGGTTCTGCAAAACCAACAAATGCACAACGCGCATGCACAAAATGGAAATAAGGAAAGATCAGAATCAACCAAAACGTTTTTGGGTGAAATCCCAATGATGGAATATGCATGCACAACCAAAAAAAAACCCAATAAACTGAAAGCATGAAGGATGGATGATCAAAAACGTCCCGCCGCTCCCCACAACGTAAGGGAAGATGAAAACGTGAGTGTGTGAGGGGAAATGGGCATACATTTCTGGGTGTTTTCCTTTGACACATGGATTTTCCCCCATGGTGCAAGGTTAAACACTCCCCCTCCCTATTCCTTAGGAAATCATGCCCCCATTTCATTATTTCTTGCATTGACATAGTTGGTTGTGGGTTTTTAATTAAATTGCATATTTATATGATGTCCAAAATTATATATTGTGCTTGAATCAACACCATAAACCATAGGCATCAACCTTGATCACCTATACACAGAACATCAATCAGTGGCAGGTCCTTGGCCTTGAGCTCCTTGCCATGATTCCATACAATATTTCATCATATATATATTTAATGCAAACGGGGTCAAAAATGGGGTGTTACAAAACTGCATGCACGAGGTGTCATTCCAGAAGTGTGGACTGATCATGCAGTCGATGTGCCATGTCGCGACTGAGATTTCCAAATTACCAGTTTATGAAGGGCTACCTAAGATTTCTGCATTCTTAATGGAGTTTGAAGAAAAATTCTTAGAAACACAGCGATTGTTGGCGATGGAGGAAGCACTGAAGGCTACTCCAACATGATGGTGGGCGACTCATAAAAAGACAATTACTAGATGGGCATAGTGTCTACGACTAATGAAAGTTCACTTTGGTGACACAGAAGTGTATCATGTTGGGAAGTATGATGGGTGGAATGACCCTTGCAGCCATTTGATGGAATGCCAAACATTGTGTACATCACGACCGAAGGATGAATGGGTCCATGCCTTTGTTCACACCTTGGACGAGATGCCAAGGTCATGGTATATATGAGCAGAGTTGTGCAGAGAAATAACCACTTGGGAAGAGCTGACGGGTTTCTTTGTGCATACATTTAGCTTTGCAGGTGCTAATCTTGACGTCAACAATGCAATTCAGATCATCCGAGATATGGTATTAAAAGTCGTACCAGTCGCATATCCTGTGGAACCACATGCGCATTGTCATATGCAGTCGATGATGGAATGTTATAATGTATCTAACGAACCTAAGGATGACGATGAGCTATAGAATATCAATATTCCAGAAACAGAACGGAGTAGGGATGTCATAGCACTAGATATACCAGTTGATTCGATGAATCAGCCGTTGGATATTAGAAAAGTTAACATTGGGACAGAGGAGAATCCAAAATTTGCAAGTGTTGGGGACTACTGGGATGAATAGACCATGGGAAAAATCATGGATCTGCTGCATGAGTTTCAAGATCTCTTTTCGATGAAGTTCTCATAAATGAAGGGGATACTTGGTGATCTAGGAGAGATGAAGATCCCGTTAAAGCCAGATGCGAAGCCAATAAGATAGAGGATGTATCACCTGAATCCGTGATACAAAGAAAGAGCCAAGGCTGAGCTCGACCGAATGTTGGATGCTGAAATAATTGAGCCAGTGGAAGAATCGAAATGGATCGGTCTAACGTCCCCAACCCTCTGACTGGCGAAGAGGACGCTACTAAACACTAAACATCCGGGAAACTAGCACCATGAACATGTACATACATATAAAATTGAAATTCTTGATCATAAAACATGCACATATACATAATCATACATACATTCATATACATGTTCATCATAATTCATTAACAGTAAACATAACTGCAGAAGTAAAATAGACAAGGATACTTATCTCATAAAGAAGTCATCCCGTAACCAGCTGCAACGTTCCACCCAACCATAGGCCAGTGTGCTCATCAATCTCTCAACAACGTTGCCACCCCCTAGTTGGGCATGATTCCTCAAGGAATAAGGGTCAAAGCAGGCTTACACATAGCCAAGGTACACTAATCAGCCAAGCCCACATAGTAGGGTTTATCAAACCGTCAAGGAGCTAGGAAAGGCTAGATGCTAAGTTGGTGGTCTCAATGGAGAGCTAAGGATGCCTACACTAGAGCTAACTCAACTTCTAAGACATCCACACACCCAACATCAGGAATCAGTCCTTTCTCTGTTTCGCAGTCCCTCATGCCCTGACTTCCCTTTCCAATACTCTTCAAGGGTTGTGGAGAAGAAAGCCAGCAGCCTTCCTCTGTATGGGTGGATCCCACCACTAGGTTTCCCAAGCATACCCAGCCTCTAATCCTACTCTAAACAGTCCAAAGACCACCCACTACATACTACAGTAAAACAATCGGTTCACAGCTTTGTGCAAAAACAAAGATGACATGGCAACAACCCAAATGATAAGGGAACACAGCTAAAGTCAAACAAGATGTTTCAGAGTTGTTCTTGGCCCTAGCATGGCCAAAACAACTCAATGGAAACCCAAAAGATGATTGCGTTCGCAGCAACACACAACGTGGGGAAAACCACAACAAGCCATGAATAATGGAGGGAAAACCACAGTAAACCACCAAATCAAGGAAAAACAACAGCCCCGGCTCAACAACGAAATGATGGAAAGATTACACAGTCCACCAAAGGGAAGGAATCCAAACTCCTAGCATTGACAAGGGACAACAATCCTTGAGTTGTTCTTGGCCCTATCGTGGCCAAAACGACTCCACAACAACCTACAGTAACCCAAATCGCACCGGCAACTCAGCCGTCAAAAGTGGGGAAACCACAATCCTCCTCGACAATGGAGCCACGACACATTTACATAACCGGCAATGGAGAGGGTAAGCACGGACTCTCTATGTGAATAGGAGAGAAACGTCTCACAAGGGGAAAATTACAGTCATGGTTCACGATTATGGATAGGACAATACACAGTCCGATACTACAACAGGAATTCCATACTCTGCACTGGCCAGAGGAAGAACATAATCACAGGCCGACAATCCTCAAAGAAGGGAGAACGAACCCCCAAACAAGAAAATTCCCCCTTTCTTAACTCAGCTCTGCGTGAGGAAGACCATCCGAACCCCCTGCGTGCCCCTGCATGAGAGTGAACCCAATGGACAAGAGAGTGGCGTAGTCGTGGTTCTCTTATCCACGTGAAGGTGGAGAAACGATTGGTGGAGTGGGCATGTTGAAAAGATTGACAGTCTTGCCACCCACCACTTCCAGCAATAACTGCCCCAACCAATCAACAGAACACTAAAGAGGTGGTTGGAGGAGACAAGGAAGGTGAGCAAATCAAACAGGGTGGTGACACATGGATTTTCCCCAAAGGCTCCCACAGTTAGACAATCCCCCCCTTAACCTTAGGAAATCATGCCCTTTTCATTTAACGTTGCACCGTCATAGCTGGCTATAGGTTTATTTTAATTGATGTGCATATTTACATGATGCCAAACTCTAATGTGCCGGAAAGCATGATATACCATCGACAACTATCCCAATTGCCGAAACATACACAACTAAATCGATGGTGGGGATTTTTCCTTTAGCTCCACACCACCATTAATTACAAAATATACATCATGTAACTTTAAATGCAAACGAGGTCAAAACCGCGGTATTACAATCCCCTCCCCCTTGTAATAACACTGCCCTCAGTGTTCCAATACATATACAATTTGCACATCAAATTTCAAAATTTTGCAGATCTGTCCCACGTTCAATCATTTACTTGAACTTTCAGGACCAAGCCCCTCGGCTTCCACGAGCTTCTCTTGTTGGTTCTCTGCTTTTGGCTCATCCCCAATTCTAGGGACTTTTCTGTATCTTGAGCATCTCTCCAAGATTTTCATGGGTCTTGGCAATTGTTTGAAGGAGACTTCCAGCCAAGTCCAACAACTTTTGGCCCGTTGCCATGATCAATGTTCACCACTGGATTTATCCTTTCTCACCTGTGAAATGCATCATTGAAATTTTGTTAGACCAAGCATAATATAGGCATTAATATCAATCAATTAATTGCCCAATTGGCATGACAGTCCAAGTCTCATCAAGGAGACTTTCATATTTTTCATGCCTTCCCAACAGGCACATGAGCTCATTCATGTCCATCCTTGGGCAGGGAATTAACCATTCCATCATTCACAATTTACTTTAAGCAAATACACACATTCTATTTTCAGTCATACATGCATTCAACAATATTTTGTTTTCACAATGCATAAATATATATATTTATAATAATAAAAGGCAAGAGAGAGCAGCAAGAGTTTTTCCCCTCTTTGTTTTGTTCCGTCCTGGAACCCACACCACCATTGTGGCTTTTCATGCTCTCAGCCTCTTTCACTTCACCGTGAATGCTGGACCAATCCCTCTTGGTCATGACAGTTAGTGTCCCCGGTCTATTTCAGACCTCTCAACCATGGAGCCCCACCACATGGTTTGTCTCGGCTGCTAGGAACTTCACAGTCTCAATAGCATTTTTTTCATTACTGCTCATTCTGAGCTCTTTAAGATAGTCACATGTCCACATGCACCCCTAGGATGCTCTCATAGTCCTCACTTCTAGCGATACCTATATTCCAACATTGAATAAATTCACATGTTTATTTTATTCTCATCAGTTTTTATCTCTTAAACAAGAGCTTAAAACATCATAACCAATTCATATATACATGCATATTCATAAGCAAGAATTGCAAAATAATCCAATGCTTATCTGTATTGTGTGTTTCCTCATTGGTCCACAAGATCCTGCTTCGCTTTGCAAGACTTGGGATCGTCTATGGACTTGGATGTTAGACCAGCACGCAGGCTGCTTCACAACATATTTTTATACATATATCAGGCATAGTCAAGCCAACCTTCAGTTGGGTTTATCAAACCGTCAACAAATCTCCTGTACTTATCTCAACAATACACTTATATCAACAACCAATCATCAGCCAAGCCAACACCGTTGGGTTTATCGGGCCATCAACAATAACACATGCACTTATATCAACACAAGAGACCACTCCCTTCTCTGAGTTGGCAGTCCCTCAGCAATGTCTCATTTTCGGTAGTGAGCTCTAATTCCACCACCCCATATCACACAAGAGACCACTCCCTTCTCTGAGGTGACAGTCCCTCGGGAATGTCTCCTTTTCTGTGCTCTTTAGTAGGAGGTAGGATAAGCTCAAGCCATTGTCCATTCAGTGTACAATACCAGACTACATCTGTTTAGCCTGACCGCACAAACAATATAAGCATCTTTGTTAGCGTTATTGCTCTAAAAACCGTAATCATGTTTCATATCATTCTCTATCAAGTATTGAGACACCAGGAGTGTGTCCACTCCCTGGGGTGTAATCAATATTGAAAAACCTTTTCATGATCAAACATTGGAAAAGTGTGCACCCTTTTTCAGTGTGTGCCATGTAGGCCCTATTCATACTCAAGCAATCGGTCATAATGGAAATAAAATCAAAAACATGTTCTGCATATGGAATTTTAATAATTTGTCATGCATATTCTTAGCTAGGGTCACAAAACACTTATCCATTTTTCGAGGTAGTATTCCTTCGTTAAGGAGGAATGGGGGCTCCCTTCTCTGAGTTGACAGTCCCTCGGTTCGCCATCCCAACTCCTCTTTTCATTTTGTATCCACACGTGTCTTATCGACATAATCTATACCATCTCACTCATGTTGCTTACCAGACATGTAGTGCAGATGAGACATTTTCCAAATTTCCAATGGAGTTTCACCTGAAACCCATTTCCAAAATAAGGGGAAAACCTTCCCATGAAGTTTGGTTCCTGCAGGCCATCACACATTATCTTCCTGCAGTGTCTACCCTTGGCACATTCATCAAATAGCCAAACATTCAATCATTATCTGATAACATAATCTAAATTTGATTGTTCCATAACCAAGCAATGACATTGGCAATTAAACTCAATGAGAATTTGCAACTCTGTTTACTACAGAAATTGGTTTGCTTGGCAATGAGGTGATCCTCAATTGTGGGTCTCTTGTAAGTAGCACCACTATGCCCATTATAATTTTATGCTTACTAGCATAACATGAATACCCACTTGTAGTGCGTCCTCCTGACACAATCTTATGCAAGCCAATAGTGATTAGTAGTTGTCAGCAATTTCTTAAATTCGAAATTCACAAATTCAAATTTACAACTCATTATGCATACAAACTATTTTCACAGCCATGAGACTCTTCTCATAAGGTTTAGCTCTTTCACATGGTAGATTCTGGCATTTGTCATGGTCTTACTCTCATTGTCATGCTCTAAACAATCTACCTAAAACACTTGGTAAGTCTGGATGCATATAACCTTTTCATTGCTGCAACCATCACTGAAGCATTTTCAGAATTTATAAAATTCAAATATTTCCAGCTGTTAGCACATCAATATTACCAAAACTCATTTACTTCATGCAGTCATCATCATACTTTAAATTATAGGGTATAGTCACATCATTTATTCAATTTAAAAGAAATGTTTAGATACTCCTTACTTCCTAAGCATATCATTTGTACCACCTTGCCCTTCCATAGGGCATTTATGGTAGCCAATCGATCATGACTACCCTCTTCATGCACTTACTGTCCTGCATCCATAACAACTCTTGAAATGGTTCCAGAATTGTCATCAATTCATCATTTCAGCCATTAGTTATTCATAATATCACATGCACTATCTCAATGCATTCATGCAATGCATCACAACAATTGCACCCATACTTATGAAATCAGTTACTCACACCCTTCATATGCATTCATTCAATGCATAAGCACAAGATTTATGAAATCCTTTAATGCATATCCACTCAATGCTACTTTGCATTGACTCAGGAATACTATGCATTCAAACATACCATGTATGGCCTAACCATGACGACTTCATATAGGATGCATTGCTATAATCAAGACCATAAGTACCTACTTTCTTTGGGCTAGGCTAAGGCTCATAACAACACATAATACAGGCATGACACATTTCTATATGAATGCAGTATAAAATTCAAATACCCACATGGTATGAGACCTCTTGCTTTTACCACTCCATGCAGTTGTCATAATTAAACTCTTACCTTCATGGGTCCTACTTACACCCTTGACATTACCAGTTTGGTTGGTCCTTTGCAGGAGTTTGCAGAATTTGCTCACCAACTTTTGATCCTGGACTTGTTGCCTTATCCCTTTCTCCATAGGGTTGCTAGTCACATTCATCAGCATCAGCAACATACTCAACCATGTCCATGTTGTCGTTGGTTGTTCCACTAATTTCAATACCAATGCAATAATCATCATTAGTAGCTCATTACTATGCATAATTCTTACTATTCTTACCAACATGTAATATCTTATGCATGCAAGGCATATATGCATACATTTCATGTATAAAACTTGGAATCATAATTAGCAATACAGGGTTTAAGTAAATTTCCCTTTTCAAGTCCCTCATCCCTGCATGGAACTCCTTTTCCACACAACAATTGGTTTGACTTCATGGTCTTGCTACCTCTAGGCATGCAATTCCTGGATTTGTCCATTTTGACAGCAGCACATTTCTCTTTCAAGCCATCACTAGCACTTTGCTGCTCCACACTCAAATTCTGGTGACTCTCCTTTGTTCCTTGTTGGATAAGATTTCCAACACCTATCCATATGCTTCATTCTGACCTTAGGTGTGAAAACCACACCGCTTCTTAGAATGATGGCAAAACACACAACTTTATTTTGGTCGGGAATGCTAACTTTAATCACCTAGGGTTTCTTCGTTTTCAGTCCTGAAACTGCTAAAAAATCCAATGAGAAAATTCATTGCAAGGCCCACTGGAACACTAGCTGGCACTGCTAAAAAATCCACTGGAAAAACCCAATTTTCTTTCTCCCTATTGGGTCTCTTCCCAACCAAGTTTCCGACATTTCTTATCCTTAGTGGACTAATCTTCCAACTCTTCGGCGGCCAAGACGACTACACTGCTCAGGTGCTCATCGGTGGCCCTATCAACTATGAGTTTCCACTGTATCGACGATTTCCTCGGCTATATTTTTCCGAAGTAGGCCTTCCGGACGGTGTCGGCGATGCCAAGGACTATTCATCGGGTCCGTAATCATCTAACCTTCCAACGTTTCGGCGACCAGATCCGCTAACTTTCTCCGCGGCTCATTGGCAGCTTGTTTGCTTATTTTTTTCCGGCATATCGGGCCTGTAGTGGTCTATTATCCTGAGTATTATCGGCGACCCGTTTTTTTAATTTCATCTTCCATATCAAGTCCTTAGTCATCTATCATTCTGAATTTCATAGGCAATAGCATAGGCTAACCGCTACGTTGGCAGCCGAGTGCCCTACATATCGGACGGTTAGTCGCTTCAACGTCTGCAATAGCAGTTCCATAGGCATTAACTCTTCCAAGCGGCATCTTTAATCGTTTTCGATCGGTGATTGGATTCGTTGTTTCATCGGACAAGTTGGTATCGGTGGATTAAACTCCCATACATCTGTAGTGTCGGCACTCTTGAGCACTAAACGCCACCGTAGTTATCGGAACCATAATTCACTAACACCTCGACATCGGCGAGTGGAAGACTAATACATCGGCAGAATAGTTGACTAAGCAGCCGCAACTACGATTCACCTTCATTGAACCTTTTCCGATTGGCAATCCGATCCACTAACATTTCCTGATGGCCGATGATCTCGTGCCTTAGAGGAAATTTTTGAATTTTCTTCTTGCCTTGTCTTCCACCGCATCGGCAACTTGATCCTCTAGGCATCGGCGATGCGATCAATTAATCATCGCTGATGATTCCATGACTTAAAAAAGTTTCCTAAAACTTTTCTCTTCATCTTCTCTCTGTTGTCGCTATCGGCGGCTCCACCAACTATCGGCGGTCTCATCCTCTAATTATCGGCACGCTAGTCCACACGGTAGCTGCAACGGCGGACTGGCAAACAACTAAATTCCCCTGATGTTCACCACCACATTGGTAGTTCCATCGTCTAATTTTTTTCAATGGCATCAGCTGCTTCATACTCTAGTTTTTGTCGACGTTTCGGCGTTCTTGTTGACTATTCATCTCCGAAACTGTGGCTCTGTTTTAGCGATCATCTTCGACGAAGCTTCAGAGAATCTTTTCTGAAGGATAGTGAAAATTTTTGGACTTAAACAAATTTCCGGAAATCCTTGCATGTTATCTTTTCCTCCTTCTTGCCATCGTATCAGGGCTCAACCAACTAGCTTCCCTCGTTTTCCACCGACATATCGGTGACTACATCCACTGATTTTCGCCAAAACATACCTTCTGTCGACGGTCTTGGGGAACAGATCCTCTATCTTTTGCCGTTGTTTTGATGTCCCTCAGCTGGGCTGAGCTGACGTTTCAGCTCAAACTTCATCTATTTTTTCGACAACCTTATACGAACAACAACAAAAAAATCTTCAAAGTTTCTCATGGGCTGTGGGAAGCACTAGCCTCTGCAGCATCGACGGTTGAAGCCACTACCCATCGGAGGCGTAGTCCACTAGCCAGCCGCAACGATGGGTGCGCAATCAGCTAAATATTTCTGATGTAGTCATCGATGGTTCCATCGTCTAACGTCCACCAATCGTCGATGTTCTTAACACTTCTACAAATTTCTGAAATTTTCTTACCAGCGCATCAGTTGGTTCATCATCTAAATTTTGTCAATGGTATCAACTAAGTGAGCTGACATTTCGGCGGCCTCATCATCTAATCATCGGTGATGAAATCAACTAACATTCATCGATCACTGATGATCGGACTTAGAAGAATTTTTCCAAACTTTTATTTCCTTCGTCCTTTCTCCACCGGTGCCATCGAAAACCCTTTTGCCTAAAACTTCCGTTGCGTCGAAGGTGCGTCCCACTAAGTTTTCCGACGACCGACAGCTTGAACACTCAGAGAATCTTCCAAAAAAAATTCCTCCATGGTTCTCGTCGGGCGGCCTTCCACTTAGGTGATCTGATGCATCGGCAGGACTTCAAACTAAGTTCTCCGATGATCCAATGATCCCAATACTTAGAGGAATTTTCCAAAGTTTCTCTTGTCGTGCACAGGTTTTCTTCTATTTTTCTGCTGGGCAGAAGGAAACCTGCCTCTACTAGCTGACCTTTTATGGCCCATTCAGGCCCATGCTGCAACCTTTAGCTCTGATACCATACTGTAACATCCCCGACCCTCTGATCGGCAAAGAGGACGCTACTAAACACCAAACATCCGGGCAACTAGCCCCATGAACATGTACATACATATAAAATTGAAATGCTTGATCATAAAACATGCACGAATACATAATCATACATACATTCATATACATGTTCATCATAATTCATTAATAGTAAACATAACTGCAGAAGTAAAATAGACAAGGATACTTATCTCAGAAAGAATTCATCCCGCAACCAGCTACATCGCTGCAACGTTCCACCCAACCATAGGCCATCGTGCTCATCAATCTCTCAGCAACACTGCCACCCCCAAGCTGGGCATGATTCCTCAAGGAATAAGGGTCAAAGCAGGCTTACACATAGCCAATGTACACCAATCATCCAAGCCCACACAGTAGGGTTTATCAAGTCGTCAAGGAGCTAGGAAAGGCTAAATGCTAAGTTGGTGGTCTCAATGGAGAGCTAAGGATTCCTACACTAGAGCTAACCCAACTTCCAAGACATTCACACACCCAACACCAAGAATCACTCCTTTCTCTGCTTCGCAGTCCCTCAGGCCCTGACTTCCCTTTCCAATACTCTTCAAGGGTTGTGGAGAAGAAAGCCAGCAGCCTTCCTCTGTCTAGGTGGCTCCCAACACCAGGTTTCTCAAGCATACCCAGCCTCTAATCCTGCTCTAAACAGTTCGAAGACCACTCACTGCATACCGCAGTAAAACAATCAATTCACAGCTTTGTGCAGAAAACAAAGACGACAGGGTGACAACCCAAACGATAAGGGAACACAGCTCAGGTCAAACAAGATGTTTCAAAGTTGTTCTTGGCCCTAGCGTGGCCAAAACAACTCAGTGGCAACCCAAAATATGATTGCGTTCGCAGCAACACACAACGTGGGAAAAACCACAACAAGCCACAAACAATGGAGGGAAAACCACAGTAAACCGCCAAATTTGGGAAAAACCACAGCCCCGGCTCAACAATGAAACGATGGCAACATTACACAGTTCGCCAAAGGGAAGGAAGCCAAACTCCCAACATTAACAGGGGACAACAATCCCTGAGTCATTCTTTGCCCTATCATGGCCAAAATGACTCCACAACAACCTACAGTAACCCAAATCGCACCGAAAACTCAGCCATCAAAAGTGGGGAAACCACAGTCCTCCTCGATAATGGAGCCACGACACATTTACATAACTGGCAATGGTGAGGGTAAGCACATACTCTCTGCGTGAACAGGAGAGAAACGTCTCACAAGGGGAAAATTACAGTCATGGTTCATGATTATGGACAAGACAATACACAGTCCGATACTACAACAAGAATTCCATACTCTGCACTCGCCGGAGGAAGAACATAATCATAGGCCAGCAATCCTCAGAGAAGGGAGAATGAACCCCCAAACAAGAAAATGTCGCCTTTCTTAACTCAACTCTATGTGAGGAAGACCATCCGAACCCCCTGTGCGCCCCTACGTGAGAGTGAACCCAACGGCCAAGAGAGTGGCGTAGTCATGGTTCTCTTACCCACGTGAAGGTGGAGAAATGGCTAGTGGAGTGGGCATGTGGAAAATATTGACAGTCCTTCCACCCACCACTTCCAGCAATAACTGCCCCAGCTAATCAACAAAACACTAAAGAGGTGGTTGGAGGAGATAAGGAAGGTGAGCAAATCAAACAGGATGGTGACACATGGCTTTTCCCCAAAGGCTCCCACGGTTAGACAATCCCCCCCTTAACCTTAGGAAATCATGCCCTTTTCATTTAACGTTGCACCATCGTAGTTGGCTGTAGGTTTATTTTAATTGATGTGCATATTTACATGATGCCAAACTATAATGTGTCGAATAGCATGATATACCATCGGCAACGATCCCAATTGCCGAAACATACACAACCAAATCGATGGTGGGGCTTTTGCCTTTAGCTCCACACCATGATTAATTACAAAATATACATCATGTAACTTTAAATGCAAATGGGGTCAAAACCGGGGTATTACAATCAGTCCTATGGTGGTCAAAGACAAGAAAAATTGTGAAGTTCAGATCTGTGTCGACTTAAGAAAAATGAATGATGCCTGTATGCATGCCCCATTTTCGACACTATTTATAGACAAAGTACTTGAGGGAGTAGGTGGTCAGGAGATGTACTCTTTTACAGATGGAATTTCTGGTTATCACCAGATAAGAATCGCCAAGGAAGATCGACATAAAACAACATTTGTCACTGAATGGGGTTGCTTCCAATACAAAGTGATGCCTTTCGGGTTGAAGAATGCACCTGCGGTATTCTCCCGAGTTGGCGTCGTCACATTCAAATATTTCATTCAGAATTTCTTACAAGTTTATATGGATGATTGGATAGTGTATGGTCTAATAAAGGATTGTTTGGAAAACCTGCAATTGATGTTGGAAAGGTGTCGACAGCATCAAATCACGTTGAACTCCAAGAAGTGTATTTTCTGCGCACCATTTGGGATACTATTGGGTCACATTGTGTGCAAGCAAGGATTATTGGTTGATCCTATGAAGATATAGCTCATTTTTATTTTACCACCGTCGACAAACGTGAAGATGCTTCGGGCGACACTGGGGCACACTGGGTACTATCGCAAATTCATTAGAAGATGTGTTGCGATTACTACTCCCATGGAGAAACTATTGAAGAAAGATGTTGAATTTGTATGGAGCCCATAATGTCAAGGAAGATTCGACACCCTGAAGGCAAAGATGGCTTCAGCGCCAATACTTGTGTTCCCAGACTGGAACAAGGAGTTCCATGTTCATGTTGATGCATCATCTGTTGTGCTGGGAGTAGTGCTCGCGCAACCAAGAGAAGGATATTTGGATCACCCGATCGCTTTCGCTTGTCAGAAGTTATCATTTTCTAAGAAAAACTCTACGATCACAGAGCGAGAAGGCCTGGTCATGGTATATGCACTGTAGAAATTCAGGCATTACCTTTTAGGCGGTCACTTCAAGATGTCTGCTGACCATTCTTATTTGAATTACTTGTTCAATAAGCCTATGTTGAGGGGGAGGATATGGCGTCGACTACTTCTCTTTCAGAATTTTGATTTTTAAATAATTGTGAAGTTGGGTCACTTGAATACTGGCCCTAATCATTTATTCAGGATTGAGACAGGAGAAGAGCCAACAAACATCGAGGAGGGACTGTCAGATGCGCAGCTGTTCAAATTTGATGTCGCAGATGATTACTATGACCAAATAATCCAGTTTTTGGCGATAAGAGTCACACCAGAAGAATTTTCAACAAGTCAAAAGAAGTCATTGGTGGTTAAAGATTTTGATTTTTAGTTGATTGCTGGACACTTGTATAAACTTGGACCAGATGAAATTTTGCAGCAATGTATCCTACCACATGAAAAAGGGCATATTCTGGAGGAAGCACACACAAGAGTTCCTAGGGGACACTACATCTATTGTGCTACTGATCGAAAGGTGCTTTGCGCAGGGTTCTGGTGCCCCAACTTACATAGTGATGCGGTAGATTATGTGCAGACCTGTGATGTCTGCCAACGCACTGGAAAACCATCACAGCGGGATGAGATGCCATTGGTACCCCAGGTAACCTTGCAACCTTTCGATAAATGGGATGTGGATTTTTTGGGTCCAATCAACCCACGTGGGAAGAGAACTGGTGCATAGTACATAATCACAGCAATAGACTACTTGACACGATGGGCAGAGGCCACACCAGTCATGGATTGCACCGTTGCGACAACAACAAGATTTCTGTTTGGCAACATCCTAATGCGGTTTGGATGCCCAAGGATACTGATGAGAAACCAGGGTAGCCATTTTATCAACCACACAGTAAGAGCACTCATGAAGGAGTTGCATATACAGCATAAGAAAAGTACACCATATCACTCGCAGGAAAATGGGACCGTAGAAGCATTCAACAAGATCTTGGAGCATGCACTTAAAAAGGTATGTAACACTAACCAAGATGACTAGGATTTGAAGATTCCAACAGTATTGTGGGCATATCGCACCACCTGTAAGAGATTGAAGGGGAAAACACGTTCAAATTGGTATATGGGAAAGAAGCATTCATGCCTATGGATTACATTGTTCCCAGTCTACGCATTGCCGCCACGACTGGAAGGGATGAGGAAGAAGTTCTAGAAGAGCACATGGTGCAATTGACGTAGCTTGAAGAAGACCGTTTTATCACAGGTTTCTATCAATGCGTCGAGAAATATTGACAGAAGGCTTGGCATGATCACCACATAAAGAACAAACAGTTTCAGTAAGGAGACTTGGTGTTATTATACGATAGCAAGTTCCTGAAGCATCCATGTAAGTTACAAATGCACTGGTTAGGTCCATATCTCGTTAATTCTATTAGTTTTGGGGGAGAATTTAAACTACAACAACTAGACGGAGTGATGCTGCCAAAACTAGTGAATGGTAGCTAACTGAAGCGCTATAGGACAGGGCCAGAACTGTGCACTTCTTGAAAAAAAAACATATATATAGGAGGACTAGATAGCCAAAGGGAGGGCACACCAGAAGGAAGGGGTTGCACAAGCATAGGAGTCAGTAGCACAATTAGGAAGCCATGTCGCAACAATGATAGGGTCACAACATACTCAAATTAGCAATAAATGTAGAGTAGTTAATACAACTAATCGGACGGGGCCAGAACTGTGCACTGCTTGAGGCACTGCACAATGGATGGAAGGATATATAGAAAGAGGAAGTGGTTGCGCGACAGGAAGTAGTTGCACGAGAGGAAGTGGTTGTGCAAGATGAAGTGGTTGTGTAAGAGGAAGTAGTTGCGTAAGAGGAAGAATCAGTAGCGTCATTAGGAAGACAGAGCCTGCCAACCATGAGACAGTGACCGGACGTCACATCAGTACTTAATGACAACCGTCAAAACAGGTAAATGGTGACACTTTTCGTCGTCACTTCTAATGATAGAAGATCCAAGTGGTGTGTTGTTAGAATCGACGGCGTATTTGGATCGTGAATGAATGATTTCATCATAATGATGAACCCGATATGAGAATCATCATAATGATGAACCCGATATGAAAATTATTGCATTTTACTTGAGTTGGTATTATAAGTAGAAGCCTGTTCACTGAGAGGACACCATTGTGCAGAATTGAACTCTGTTAGGTAGCAGAAGTGCTCAGAAGGGCTATTGAGGAAAGCTCTGCTAAGTAAGGAAGTGGCTCTGACCAAATAAGGTATTAGCTTTGCAAGTTAGTCGAAGATGTGATATGATATGCAGAGCACCCTCGACACAAGGGATATTTTGAGTGAGCATGCTTCACCAGTTGCCATTGAAGAAGAAGTTGCGAGTATGCGGGCTAGCTCATCCAAGGTGAAAGTGCCTGTCAAGGTCATCCTTGGATATATCCCTCCTAGTTGGTCTATGGTGTAGACCAAGAAACCCACAATGAATCCAAAGGGGGCCCAAGTTCTTGCCCCACTTGACAAAGTCTGCAGGAAGAGGGAGTGGGACCGAATTTCGACAGTCTGGGCTGAGCCTGAATGCAAGGAATGACAAGGTTGTGAGAGCTAGAATGGCTTTCAATGTGGCATGTAGACTTCAAAATTTGCAGCTATAGACCATCGATGTGCAGCACATATCCACCCAGGAAGTGGCAGACGAATAGACAAATTTCAGTGAGCAACATTTGTGGACGAAGGAGCACATAGATTTTGAAAAACATGAGATTGCAGAAGTATGTTGATTTGAGAAGAAGTTGACCAGGGAAAAGGAAATTGCAGTGGATGGTATGGTTCAACATGTTCCAGGCAATCAGCACACAGCTATCTATGAACAGTTTTGGCACTCCAAGGTTGTCGAGTACACCATGCCCAACCGATGTGGCTCGAGGGCGAACCACAAGACTGTGTTGGGGCCCTGTTGGAAAGGGGTTGAGGATCAGTTAGTTGCACAGCATCGTGGATGTTGCGCAAGATTAGAAGACACTACGCAAGACAAAGATAGAGTGCAAGGCAGGAGATAGAATAGTTTTTTAATATTTTGTGTCATTTTTTGTGTTTTTGACCATATTTTGGGGATATTGGTCATTAGTTGGTAGAATCAGTTAGGATTTAGTTAGAAGTGGACCATGAATGTAAAGACGCAAGCCTATAAATAGAAGAAGAATTGTGAATGTAAAAGGTGAATTAGTTGTAATATGAACCTTGGAGATCTAGACTGAGAATTGATTTGCTTTCTATTTTGGATCTGTGATTTATTGCGCAGAAGTAATATGAAGAGACGAGGGTTGATCTGAATACTATTATATTTTTCCTCTTTCTGTCTTTTTCTATATTTTCAATCCAATGGTGAATATGTGTGACATGGATCTATGATGCAATGTTTACTGCTTATGAATGAAGTTATCCTCTTAGATCTGTTTGTGTGACAGTATGGTTATTCTTGTTATATGATTTTTTTTCCATGAATGAATGATGAGATATGCTGGTCATATCTGATAAATAAGTGATGAATTTTCTATGCCCATAGTCCTCTTTTGTTCGGTAGAAACTTGGTTCCATCAGCCATCCCTCGAACATCTCGGGTGAGACTGCATCCACTTCGCGGGTGTTGCTAGATAGGGTAAAATCTGTCTGAGTTGATGCTTAGGGAGATCGCGGCGAGTTGAGTGTCGATAGAGTGGGAACCCCTGTCGACTGGGTTTTGTTGGTTGGGTTTACGCCAACACTTTTCTCCCTTCCGACCTCAGAAATTAGGAATCAGAAACTCAAAGGCTCGACGAAGTGAATTTTCATCCTTCCACCTTCTGCACTTTTGCTTTCTGCCTTCCCACTGCGGAACTCATATATTGGGAGAACAAAAATCGGTGGAAATACTTCATCCAATTTCCTCCTTCCGACTTCCACCTTCTACCACTGCTGTGGAAATCGAAAAATGGAAACATAGCTCTCAATGAAGTCATTCAACCATCATTCCGCCTTCTTCCTTCCATACTTCAAAAATCGGAAGTCAAAAAACTATAAAAATTATGGAATTTCTATCCTTGTTTTGAGATTCTGCATTCTGCCTTTCCTCCCTCTAGTATGGAACTTGGGAATCGGAAGACCAAATCTTTACCTTAACCTTTTTCCGGATTTCCACCTTCCGTAGGCAGATCCCAAAGTCAAAAATGCCACATTCTTCTTTGAGAAAACTTCTTTCTCCTGCCTCCTACATTCCACCTTTTGCATCCACTGCGGATCCCGGGGTGTGGAAACGCCATAATTGGCCTTGTCCAACTTTCCATTTTCCAGTTTTTGCCTTCCGCAAGTGGATTCCAAGGGGCAAAAACCTTAAGTCAGATGCATTATGGCTCTGTAACAGGCTTCCATCCTCCATGGACTTAGGAAAATGCAATGCAAGAACACAAGGCATGTACAAAAGTAAAATGCAGGAAAACATAATAGAAGTAGACCTCTACTTAATTATCAGCAAGCATTCAACATGAATATAGCATTTCATAGACAAATACATGGAAGAAACAAGCATAACATAGATACTTATCTTGATAATTAAGTTGTCTCACAACTAGCTAGTTGACTGCAACATTCCACCCAACCATAGGCCAGTGTGTTCATTAATATCTCAACTCACTGCCACCCCCGAGTTGAGCATGATTTCCACAAGGAACTAGGGAACAACAGGATTACACACAGCCATACTAGAGCACACACACGGTCAAGCCAACCTTCAGTTGGGTTTATCAGACTATCCAGCCAAGCCAACTCCAAGTTGGGTTTATCAGACTATCCAGCCAAGCCAACACCAAGTTGGGTTTATCAGGATACAGGATTACAAGCCAAACAATGTTGGGTTTATCAAGCTTACTCATCCAAGCCAGCATACAGTTGGGTTTATCAGACTGTCCATAGTCAAGCCAACTTCCAAAATAGGGCTCAGCCAAGACACAAGTGGGTTTATCAAGCACTCATCCAAGTCATCATTCATAGTGGGTCTATCAGACTGTCCAGTGAAGGATTACACATGGACAAAACACAACAAGACACAACCAAGCCAACAGATGGGTTTATCAGGCTGCAGGATTACAAGCCAAACAATGCTGGGTTTATCAAGCTTACTCAGCCAAGCCAACATATAGTTGGTTTTATTAGACTGTTCGCATTCAAGCCAAATTCCAAAATAGGGATCAACCAAGCCACAGATGGGTTTATCAGGCTCTCATCCAAGCCATCATTCATAGTGGGTTTATCAGACCGTCCAACCAAGGATTGCACATGGCCAAAACACAACAAGACACATCCAAGCCAATAGATGGGTTTATGAGGCTGCAAGCTTACAAGCTAAACAATGTTGGGTTTATCAGGCTTACTCAGCCAAGCCAGCATACAGTTGGGTTTATCAAAATGTTCACATCCAAGCCAGCTTCCAAAATAGGGATCATCCAAGCCACATATGGGTTTATCAAGCACTCTTCCAAGACATCATTCACGGTGGGTTTATTAGATTGTCCAGTCAATGATTGCACATGGAAAAAACACAACAAAACATGCTTGCATTCACTTAGAAAAAACCATGTGTTTATCCTAAAATCTGCTAACTAGACTACAGGGTAGCAGTGTTTAGGCACCTTAGAAATCAAAGACTATTTTTGTGGTTTTGTGGATAACAATATAAAAGTCAAGAGTGTAAATACAAGATACAGAGATACAAAAATCTGATAACATCAGATACTACATGCATAAAGACAAGATTTTGTAGAATGAATGACAGGACAACTTTTAGGATTCAAGAGATAGGTTTTAAAAGCATATAAATACAGGGAATAAACAAACAGTTCATTACTGCATCACATGTAAAGTAAAGGTGCTCAAAATAACATTTCAAACATCATGTAAGCATCAATATCCACTTTCCAACAAGAGCAGCCATATAGAAAACATCTATATAAACAAAAATGTAAACAAGGGTTCAAACATAACCATGGAATATCCACACAATATAAAGTTTAAAACCTAGCTCCAAATAGATAGTAAGTCATTCATAAAGCAAAGAAGTTATTACATAGATAAAGCATTGTAGAACTGTGCAAGCTCCAAGCATATCCGACCCTCATGTGTTTCTCTTCCTTCTCTTCCTGTCCTTGCTACTTTTATAATTACGCATTGTAAAACTAAAAAACAGTTTAAGATCCATCTTTCTAGGCTTCGAATCTGCTCCGGAATTTATATACAAAAAGAAGTCTTCAAAATATAGAAACTAATTCTTAAAAATAGATATTTGTATCTATCATAAAAAAAAATGTGTCACTGAAGTTTGTTTGACAGCTGTATGATATGTGGCAATCAGAATTGTTTAGTTGTCTCTGCCAAAATAGTCATTCCCTCCAGTGCTTGTGACTTCTCGAGAAGACGAACCTGCTCTGCTTTCCATCCAATTTGCTGCAATCTTCCTTATTTAAATCTATTTTCCCCTTTCAACTTCAACAATCAAATTTCCTCTTACCTTTTAAATCATTGATGTTGTTCTTGACAGAAGTTTTACTACTTGTCTTCTTCCAAACAAAGGTTTCCTTTTGTTGTGCCAATAGATCCTAGTAGAGCTTCTGGGTGAACTCCTGGAATCAAGCCCCATTTCTTCAACCAAAACATGGCACAAAATCTTCCAGAGAATAAAATACCCTCAACACATGCAAATGTAACAATTCTCTCGGAAAATGAACCAGAACTCTCAATCCATCGCAGGGCCCATTCAACTTTTCTTGCAACACAGCGAATAGTGTTGATGGCATTGAACAGTTTCTCTTTTTCCTTGAAATCTCTTATGTAAGTTTCTAAAATTAGGTTGTACATTTCAGAATGAATATTCTCTATGGAAATCTGAAACCCATAGAATGCCCGAGCCTCCAGGATTTGAACATCCTTCAAGAATCTTCCAGCTAAATTCTCCAAAACAATACCATCTGAGGCCGCAAAAAAGGCCAAAACATGGCTTATGAAATTCTTTTCGTTATTAGTGAGGTTTACCCATTGACATAGGTTCTGTGAAAGGTCAACTTCCTCCACTAATTTTTTCAGTTCTCCAATCGTGGCTTCAATGAGGACTGTAGTATCAATACAGTGTTGATAATAAAGATCAATGTACTCCACATCGAATATCTTCAAGCTTTCCTCGCAGGTGGCGTGAACATATGCAGGATCTTCTTGAATATCCATATTTTCATCTACATATTTGATTCCAAAATTTATGGCTAATTATAAATTAGAGGCCAAAATAAGGATGAATTTTCCCTGAGGTATCGCTATTCCAAGATTTCCCAACCTTAGAGGAAGTGCAGGAAACCATGATGACAATGACTCGACCAACTTTGAGAACCTTGAAACAACTGAATTGTGTATGGAACCTATACAAATTTCAACAATTTATAAATTCTCTTTACTTCCAAACAAATCTTTACTCATATGTGAGAATTCAGTTTCTCTAAGCAAAGGTTCTCCTCTGTGTTATGTAGCTTTGTTTTCCTCCCAATGCATTCCAAAAATGTCGATGGATCTGTTTCTTCCTTCACAGCTTTCAAGAGAGTACTCGGTTTAAGAAACTCGGCAATTCTGGCAACTGAGATTTGTTGCTCCAATGTACTAGATTTTATGTGCCAAGCAAAGAGTAATGTGCCAATTTGCAGTAAAAAGCAGTCGCAAGAATTTGAAGACTCTTCCACCGGATTGAATTGAATTTCTTTACTATTGTGAGTCCTTGTACCACAAACTTGAATGAGGGAAATACTATCCCCGTTGTATGTCTCATCATGAATTCCTTTCTTAATAATGTACTTTTTGTAGCGAGCACTTAATCCACCCTTTAAAATGGCCATGTTAGGGAATAATTTAATAAACTGAGGTGGATCTTTTCCTTCCAGAATACGTCTCTGTATAGGTCTCCCTCTTAGATAATTAGCCATTGTATTTGTTTAGATGAACAGCAACTGATTGATCCTCCTGGGTGCTTTGCTTCCCTAGCCAGAAGCAAATTGAAAAGGCTTTGAAACCTCCACAAGCCCTAAACTTGGCAATCTAGCAGTGTGCATGCATATGAAAATAATAAAATGCGCTGCTAAACTATGTTAGAACATAGGATAATAAATATTCAAACCTAACATTGCATTTGTTTTATTATATGAATAATCATTTATTAATCTACAGGAGCTTAAGTCTTAAACTAATATATTTGTAAATGCACAAAGATATTTTGAAATGAAATCAAAGCATCCCAAATTTAGGAAAATAAGAAAATTAACACAGGGTAAAATGTCTAAGGTAGAAAAATAAGCCTAGGAAAACTAGCTGACAGACCTAAGAAAAACACCCGGAGACCACCACAATCTCTGTGCGGCTGAGGATGACAAACAACAGGTGACCAAACCCAAAAAAAACATGATTCTGCAAGAAGGGTGAATGCGTTGCGCACATGAATAGAATGGAATAATCCTAATGAACAACCACGACGCTTTCCCAACAACAAAACCATTTGCGCATCTAGGAGAAAGGATTGACTAGGCACGAACCACACGGTTACTTGCTGCAGAAGTAAGAACACGACCTCCCAGGTTGCATACCTGCAGGCTTGCTCAAATAAGCAATCAAACTACCATTCCTTACTCTGCCCAAGGCATTAACTGCCTCAACCAACTTCTAGAAGGAATTGATGATTGAGGACAGAGGAAAAAAGTGTTCGAGGGTTCATGGGTTTCCCCATTGACATATGGTCACACCCTATTGGCTCAATGGGTTTGACTAACTCCCCACCCTATCCCTTGTGGAATCATGCCACTTATCGTTAACGTTTGCAAGTATTATATTAATTTGTACATTTACATGATATATCAAAATGTTCTGTGCTTGACTTAGCACCAAAACCATAGGTATCAACCTTGATCACCTATGCACCCAACACCAGATCAATGCCAGGGCCTTGGCCTTGAGCTCCTCGCCATGATTTTCATTCAATATTTACATCATGTACAATTAAACACCATGGGGTCAAAACTGGGGTATTGCAATCCCCTCCCCCTTACAACAATACTATCCTCAATGCTTTACCATCTTAAACAGAAACTGCTACACTAGCACTGCCCTCAGTGCTCTGCAAAATTGAATAAAAATGGATGTGTCAACCACATGGCATTCTCCAACTCACATGTAGCTTCTTCAGGACTATAGTGCTCCCATTGCACCTTTACCTATCCAACAACTCGATTCTGGAGCACTATGACCTTCCTGTCGAGGATGCACAATGGATCGGTTTGGAACTCTCCTTTGGGTTCCACCTAAATCACATCCCAATCAATCACATGGTTAGGATCATGTACATATTTCTTAAGCAAAGAAACATGAAAAACATTATGATCCCTAGTGCTAGCAGGCAATGCAAGTCTATATGCAACTGGACCTATTCTTTCAAGCACTTCAAACAGCCCATAGTATCTAGGAGACATCTTGGCACAACCTCCAAGATTCAAATAACTCTTCCTTGCCCTCACTCTGAGGTAAACATGATCCCCAACACTAAACTCTCTATCCACTCTATGCTTATCTGCATAGATTTTATGTTTTTCCTAGGCTACCTTCAAATTCTGCCTGATCTTTGGAACCTCTCGCTGCATCTCCTTGAGCAATTATCGACCAAGAACAATCCTGTTCATTGGATTATCCCATGTCACAGGTTTCCTACACCTTCTTACATATAAAGCTTTATAAGGAGGCATCCCTACGGATTCTTGCTGCCCATTATTATAAGCAAACTTTACCAAATGTAGATAATCCTCCCACTTGGATGGTTTGTCCATCACATACATGTGAAGCATGTCTTCAAGAAATTGATTCACTCTCTCTGTCTGACCATCAGTCTGAGGATGGTAGGCAATGTTGAGGTTCAGCTTTATCCCCAAATATGCAAACAAACCCTTCCAAAAGTTGGAGGTGAACTTAGGATCCCTGTCAGAGACTATTTCCTTAGGTAATCCATGCAATTTGAAAATATCCTTCATGAAAATTTTTGCAATATCATTTGTCTTATGTGTGGACTTGACTGGTATAAAATGTGCTTCCTTTGTCAACTTGTCCACCACAACCATGATGGAATCATGTTTCCTCCAAGTCAGTGGAAATCTTGTAATAAAGTCCATGGAAATTACGTCCCATTTCCATTATGGAACTGGCAAAGGCTGCAACAAACCTGTTGGGTGTTGATGCTCAACCTTTACTTGTTGACATTTCATGCACTTTGAAATATACTCAGCAATGTCCCTCTTCATTCCTGGCCAAAAATATTGTTTTCTGGCTGTAGAAATTGTCTTATGATATCCTAGGTGACTAGAATATGGAGCTTGATGGATCTCATCCATAACAAGTCTCCTCAAGTCTGCTACACTTGCAATATAAATTATGTTCTTATAAATAAGAAGTCCATCTTCTTCCAATTTATATCCCTCACACCTCTTCTCTAGACTTTGCTGCTGCAATTTGTCTTTTACCTGCACATACACTTCCTATTAAACAGCATGATTAACAATTTGTTGTCTCAAATCTGATTGGAAAATGCTAA
The DNA here is from genome assembly GCA_001517045.1 of Pseudotsuga menziesii. Taxonomy (NCBI): domain Eukaryota; kingdom Viridiplantae; phylum Streptophyta; class Pinopsida; order Pinales; family Pinaceae; genus Pseudotsuga; species Pseudotsuga menziesii. Next base: position 1,004,568 of record LPNX010555823.1, on the reverse strand, counting down.
GAGATGCCAAGTGCATTTCATGCACCTTCCTGCTGAGTGCATCAACCACTTTGTTTTCTTTTCTTTTTATGTGTTTTATTCCAAAATCAAACTCACATAAAACTCCATCCATCTAGCTATCCTAGCATTTAGAGTTGGCTGATCAAACAAATAATTCAGACCATAGTGGTATGTTCTTAACTCAAATTTTATGCCCATTAAGTAATGCCTCCACATCTTGAGAGCATGTACTATGGAAGCAAGTTCTAAATCATGAGTGGCATAGTTCTTCTCATGATGCTTCAAGTTTGTAGACTCATATTATACCACGTGGTTGTCCTGCATAAGAACTCCTCCAGGTCCTTGACCGCATGCATCGGTACACACCACAAAATCCTTTTTTGGGTCTACAATTTTCAGAACGGGTGCACTTGTGATAAGACCCTTCAACTGCTGGAAGCTTTCCTCACATCTAGGTGTCCATTCAAACTTGATCCCCTTCAATTGCAAGGAAGTAATAGGATGTGCAACCTTGGAGAATCCTTCAATGAACCTCCTGTAGTATCCTGCAAGTCCCATAAAAGATCTTACATGTGTCACATTTCTTGGAGTAGGCCAACTCATAATGGCCTCAATATTCTCAAGGTCTACAGATACACCCTCACTTGAGATAATGCGACCGAAATCATGAATCTTATCTTTATAGAAGTCACATTTTCTCAACTTTGCATACATCTTATTCTCCCTAGGTAATTGCAATGTCAATCTCAGATGTTCTTCATGCTCTTCCTCATTCTTAGAATAAATGAGAATGTCATCAAGGAAGACAAGAACAAACTTGTCTAGATACCTGCTAAAAACATATTTCACAAGGCACATAAATGTGGTTGGTGCATTTGTGCGACCAAATGGTACCACTACAAACTCATAATGTCCATACCTTGTTTTGAAGGTTGTCTTATGAATGTCTTCATCCTTGATTCTTACCTGATGGTAACCAGACCTTAAGTCAATCTTAGAAAATACCTTTGCTCCTCTCATTTGATCAAAGAGGTCATCAATCCTAGGGAAAAGTTATTTATTCTTCATAGTAACCTTGTTCAACTGTCTGTAATCAATACACAACCTGAGTGTATCGTCTTTCTTATTTACAAATAGCACAGGTGCTCCCCAAAGGGACACATTTGGTCCGATATACTTCTTCTCCAACAACTCTTGCAGCTGCATATTCAGCTCAAGCATCTCTGGTGTACTCATTATGTAGGGTGTCTTGGACACTGGTGCTGCTCCTGGAACAAGTTCAATTATGAATTCAATGTCCCTGTTTGGAGGAATTCCTGGAATCTCATCACGAAAAACATCCCTAAATTCTTGCAACACATGAAAATATTCCAAACTAGGAGTTTCATTCTCTGTTGCCTCCACAACATGGGATTCATACACTCTGCAACCCTTCCTACAGAACTTCTTCAGCTGCATGGCTGAAATATTCCTAACATAAATCACCTTTGGAATTCCCTTCACAACCTTTAGGTTTCCTTTTTCATCCAAGCACTCAAAAGTCTTGTTGTAACAATCAAGTTTTACTATGTTTGCTTCCAACCAATCCATTCCAATGAGACCATCATAGGAACCAAGTAGTAGAACATTCAAATCTACACAAGCGACCAATCCATCCATAACCAATGGACATTCTTCCACCACTTCACTAACCTTTCTCTTAGTCCCAGTGGCTAGCTGAACTAACCATGATTTGTTATGCTTTAACTTCTTAAAAGCACAAATATCAACAACTCTAGGAGTAACATAACTGTTAGTAGATCTAGGGTCAATTAATATAGAAACATATTTATTAGCAATCTAACATACAACTTCAACCACAGTTGATTGATGGTCTTCCTGCAGTTCTCTAGAGCTGCATAAATCCTAGGGACAGTCCTTTCAACTTGATCCATTGTTTTAGCTTCCTGAATGTTGTAAGTTAGCCTAATATCCCATTCTCGTACCTGCACAGATGGGGTCCTTCACATTTCCAACATTGGATAGGTTCCCTGTTCTGTTGTGGATCTCTTGGATTTTCTCCCATCACTCTAGCTAGCTTACCCACAGCTTGTGATGGTTTCTTCTATTGATTCCTGAAGTTAGAAGGTTTGAAACCTTTCTTCTTTTGGTCAAACTTCTCATTTCTCTTGTCCTTCCAGACCTTTTGGTAATCAGGTTTGCCCTTGATTTGCTCATAGCAATTCTTAGATTTCCTAATGGCCTCTTCTAGAATTCCAGGCTCATCAAACTCGATTATGTCTCTGTATGCTTGAGGTAGCCCACTCAGAAAACGTTGGATTTTCACTTTGTCATCCCTAATATACCTGACATACTTTAACCATTCCAATAACTTATTGGCGTACTCTTCCATTGTCTGTTGTCCCAATTTCAGCTCATGGAATTCTTTGATCTTATCATCATAATACCTGTCAGAGAGGTACTTCTGCCTAAAGTACTTCTTGAACTGTTTCCAAGAGATATTCCTTTCACTGATCGTCTTTACCTGCATAAGGTGCTCCCACCAAATGGATGCTCTTCCTTTCAGGTGGAAGATGAAAACCCTAGCTTTCATATTTCCTGAATAGTCTTAGACTTGAAAATATGTCCTCATCCCAAGGATCCAAACTTCAGCTTCCTGACCAGTCTTCATCTCACCATTGAAGGTAGGATACCTTCCCTTTTTAAACTCATCACGTGAGTTGTTTCTATAGTGCCTCCTTATCTTTTCTCTATGAGATGAAGAGTTTGATCCCCTAGTGGATTCATCAGAGTCAGAAGACCCACTAGAAGACGTCTCCCTTCTTTTGGCATTGCTTTTGTTTCCTTCTGGTTTCTCTATACGACGCCCCGAGCTCATCCGCCTTTGGATGTCTATTAAGCTTTGCAACATGGCGGCATTCAGTTGATGCTCCTCTTCCTGAGCTTTAATCAAGCTTCTCATGGTGGTTGCAATCTCTGGCGACGTCTCTTGAAATCTCCTTCCATTAGACTCGGTGTCATCATTTCCAACTCGGATGTTTTCCCCCATAGCATATTCCTCGTGCTCATAGGGATTCCGTGCATCATACCTCTTGTAAGTTCTCATGGCTAAGCCAAAAGCCCACTTTTTCAATTTGCACTATGACTCAGTAAAATGTGTTAACACATCATTTGTTGGTTGCATAGTAAAATCAAATGTAAAACCATTTACTAACAGCTCTGTTAACTCTTCAACTTGGCCCATCAAGGCCCAATGCTGTAACCCTAAGCTCTAATACGACAATGTAACGTCCCCATACCCCATAATGTGGAAAAAAATATAAAATTTTTACTTCAAGAACCCTTGTTCTCCTTCAAAACACAAGGCATGGACGTTAACACACACTTCGACCTTCATTCCCAAGCTTAGAAACCACTGTAACAGTCGTTCCGCCCTTGACATATCCCTTTTGTGACTAGAAACACCTTTTTCGCACTGACCCTGTCCTTTCCACACTCCACGTTCCACATTTCCGCTTTTCTCCCTTCCGACCCTGAAAATTGGAAATCAGAAACATAATGTGCGCCGAAGACATTAAACACTCTTCTACCTTCCGCCTCCCGCACTTCCTCTTTCCGCCCTTCCGACCTCGGAAATCAGGAATCGAAAACTCAAAGGCTCGACAAAGTGAATTGTAAGCCTTCCGCCTTCTGCCTTCTGCACTTCCACTTTCCGCCTTCCTGCTGCGAAACTCAGAGATCGGGAGAACAACAACAAGCAGAAACACTTCATCCACTTTTCACCTTTCGACTTCTGCCTTCTGCCTCCGCTCCATAACTCAAAAATCGGAAACATAACTCTCGACGGAGTCTTTGAACCATTGTTCTTCCTTCTTCCCTTCCACCTTCCGTACTTAGGAACTCGGAAGTAGAAAAACTATATAAATGATGGAACATCTATCCTTGTTTCTACCTTTCTGCCCTCCAGTGCGGAACTCGGGAATTCGAAGACCAAATCTTTACCTTAACCTTTTTCTGGATTTCCACCTTCCACCTTCTACCTTCTGTAGGCGGATCCTGGAAGTTAAAAATCCCACAGTCTGCTTTGATAAAAAATTCTTTCTCCCACTTCCCACATTCTTCCTTCCGCCTCTGCTACGGATCCTGGGGTGCGGAAACACCATAATCTTCCTTGTCCAACTTTCCCTTTCTGGTTTCCGCCTTCCGCAGGCGGATTCCAAGGGGTGGAAACACTAAGTTAGATGCATTTTGACTATGTAACAGGCTTCTAGCCTCCATGGACTTAGGAAAATGCAATGCAAGAACACAAGGCATGTACAGAAGTAAAATGCAGGCAAACATAACAGAAGTAAACCTCTACTTAATCATCAGCAAGAATTCAACGTGAATATAGAATTTCATAGACAAATACATGGCAGAAACAAGCATAACAGAGATACTCATCTTGATAATTAAGTTGTCCCGCAACTAGCTAGGTGACTGCAACGTTCCACACAACCATAGGCTAGTGTGTTCATTAATCTCTCAACACACTGCCACCCTCGAACTGAGCATGATTTTGACAAGGAACTAGGGAACAACAAGCTTATACACAACTAGACCAGAGCACACACACAGTCAAGCCAACCTTCAGTTGGGTTTATCAGGATGTGGCCTTACAAGCCAAAAAAATGTTGGGTTTATCAGGCTTACTCATCCAAGCTAGAATCCAATTGGGTTTATCAGACTTTCCATAGTCAATCCAACTTCCAAAATAGGGATAAGCCAAGCCACAAATGGGTTTATCAGGCACTTAGCCAAGCCATCATTCACAGTGGGTTTATCATACTGTCCAACCAAGGATTGCACATGGACAAAACACAACAAGACACACCCAATCCAATGGATGGGTTTACCAGGCTGCATGCTTACAAGACAAACAATGTTCGGTTTATCAGGCTTATTCAACCAAGCCAGCATACAATTGGGTTTATTAGACTATTCACAGTCAAGCCAACTTCCAAAATAGGGATCAACCAAGCCACGTATGGGTTTATTAGGCACTTATCCAAGCCATCATTCACAGTGGGCTTATCAAACTGTCCAGCCAAGGATTGCACATGGAGAAAACACAACAAGACACAACCAAGCCAACAGATGGGTTTATCAGGATGGAAGCTTACAAGCCAAACAATGTTGGGTTTATCAGGCTTACTCAGCCAAACTAACATACAGTTGGGTTTATTAGACTGTTCACAGTCAAGCCAACTTCCAAAATAGGGATCAACCAAGCCACATATGGGTTTATCAGGCACTCATCCAAGCCATCATTCATAGTGGGTTTATCAGACTGTCCAGCCAAGGATTGAACATGGCCAAAACACAACAAAATAGGATTTCATTCACTTAGCAAAACCAAGAGACCACCCCAATCTCTGTGCAGCTGAGGACGGTAAACAATAGGTGACCAAACCCAAAATAAAACACAGTTATGCAAGTACGATGAACGCACCACGCACATGAACATAATGGAATAATCCTAATGAACAACCACGACGCTTCCCCAACAACAAAACCATTGGAGCGTCTAGGAGAAAGGATTGACTGGGCACGAACCACATGGTTACTTGTTACAGAAGCAAGAACGCGGCCTCCTAGGCTGCAGACCTACAGGCTTGCTCGGACAAGCAATTAGACTGCCATGCCTTGCTCTTCCCAAGGCATTAACTGCATCAACCAACTTCTGGAAGGAATTGATGATTGAGGACAAAGGACAAAAGTGGTTGAGGGTTCATGGGTTTCCCCATTGACATCTGGTCACACCCTATTGGCTCAGGGGGGTTGACTAACTCCCCACCCTATCCCTTGTGGAATCATGCCCCCATCTCTTTAGCGTTTGGAGTCCCATAGCTAGATGTGGTATTATATTAATTTGTACATTTACATGATATATCAAAATGTTTTGTGCTTGACTTAGCACCAAAACCATAGGTATCAACCTTGATCACCTATGCACCAGACACCAGATCAATGGCAGGGCCTTGGCCTTGAGCTCCTCACCATGATTTTCATACAATATTTAAATCATGTACAATTAAATACCATGGGGTCAAAACTGGGGTATTACACCAGCTGGTCGATGATATGGACCCTCCTCGTTAAGGGGGAATAGGCTTATGAGGATTGCATCCTCTTGGGACTTATGTCCACAAGTGATAGGGATTGATCATCTCGCAAAGAGACCATGTGTGTTGTAGGTAATGATGCTTCTGATGATGTTATTGATCAACAGATCAAGCACGAATGCATACAATGAAAGTATTAATCGAAGGATCGAGTGATCGAGTGTTGCAAAGGATCGAGTGATCAAGTACTACAAAGGATCAAGTGATGAAAGTACTGTAAAAAGATGAAGATCAAAATGTTGCTGCAAAGGATTGAGTGATCGAGTACTGCAAGAAGATGAAGATCAAAGTATTGCTGCAAAGGATCAAGTGATCGAATAGTATATAATATGAAGACTCATTGTTCTAGAAGATTATGTTCCAGTACTGAAGATATTGAAGATGTTCCAGTAACAGTTTCAGTTACTGATGATTGTTGAAAAATTCTTATGATGTATAAATGTATTACCTTGGTATTGCTAAAGATGCGCTCTCTCCTTGCTCCTATTGTTGATGATGTTGTTATCAGTAGAATACCCTTCTCGCTAAGGGGGAGTGTTGAAATATTGTAACTTCGAAGAATATTCTAAATGTATTTTACTGATGTAACCCAAAGGAGATGTCTTATTCCTCCAACGGGATGTTGCTATTGTATTTGGTCATAAAAGAGTCATGAGTTATAACCTCCATTGTAAGTTAGGTCAATAGTACCTTCTTGAATATAATATAATATTGTTTTGTGTCTTCCTAGGTGAAGTCGGCCCAATAAGTTTGTTGGGGCTGAATTGTTAGGGTAAAAAATCAAGTGACAGAAAGAGTATAAATAAAGGAGTTGTGTTCCTCATTTCAACATACACACTCACTTGTGTATAGTGCATAGGGGAGAGAGAGAGAGAGAGATCAACAAGGAGAAGGAGTGCATGTTTTGGTGTTTTATCTTATACATCTATATAGAGGAAGTTTTGTTGGGTTTTCTTCCCCTTGAGGGTTTCCCAGGATAAATCTATGTTTATCTTCTGATTGTGTTGGCTCCAGGGGTCTAACAACTTTCAGAGAATTCTCTGCTACAAAAGACATTTCATCTAATGGTTCCCATGTGAAACATCTTGAGCTACCTTTGGTCCACCATAAAATTAGTGGTCTTTTTTATGGCTCCTCGCAGATGGATAATTTCCTCCTTTTGCAGAGCGGGAGCAACTCTTTGGCTGGACCATTCAAAGTTGTACAAAATATGGATGTGTTGTGGTTCATGCTCGAATTCTAAAGCCGAGATATTGGCGTTATGGATGATTCTCTTCTTTGCATATTTTCATAATTTAGATGGCATTCAGATATTTGGAGACTCCAAAGTCTTCATCGATTGGGCTTCTAATAGGAACAACGTCAATATCCTTCATCTCTCGGCATGGCTGAAAAACAAGGTTGTTGATTAACAAATTTGAAGATATATCCTTTCATTATGTTTTCATATCTCAAAACCAGTTAGCAGATTCTCTTTCTAAATCAGCTTTGCAGGTGGAAGAGGGATGTATTTTCTCTGAATTTCGGGTGAATGGATCTCTTATTTCAGAAAATAAGATTCGGATCTTTTAGTCATAGCTCATGAGGCCTCTAGTATTTGCTCTATTATGAGGCTTTTCACATCTTTTTTGGTCTACAGTTTGTGTAGTAACCTATGTTTAGTTGTTCGCTATCCCACCTTTGTCTATTTGTCTCTTGGTTCGTGAACGTTGTCCGTTTGAATGGGTCTCCTTCCTTTATTCTCTTCTTTATAACTTTGTCCAAATTTACATATAATACCAATATACAATATAACCTTTTTCATGTGTGAAAAAAAAGACTACAAACCTTTATTAATGATATTTCCAAGTAATACTATCTAACCCGTGATGAGAGAGCATTAAGCCTCAAAGGCTTTTTGAAATACACATCGAGTTAAAATAAAATTAGAGAAATATATTCTTGGATGATATGATAGGATGGGATGAGATGAAATATATGTGAGATTCTATATTGGAATTGAACTTCCAACCTACCTTAACTATATGTCAATGACATAAACAATAATGCACTAAATTCCATTGCTAGAAAAAGCAAAAAAGCATAAAAGATACGACTAATCCTTTGGTTTTTTTTTAAACTCTTTATGTCATCTAGCGAATTGTACAACGTGAATACCAAACTTATGAGCCACGGCCAGCTTTAAGATCCAGTAGGATACAACGAGAGTACGACCACCACCGTAGTCGTACAGGAATTTTCTGGGACATAGTATGCCTTCCTACACCTCCCTTGAAGGAATCGAAACCAGACTTCTATCAGGGCGACCATTAAACCTCCACGTTGTTCCAAGCCATCGTGCCACTGACCATGAGGTTTGAACATGAGCCCTCATGAGGACTAAACCCCACAAAGGCCAAATGAGCTACAATCCTTTGGTTTATATGAGGACATAGGCAAACACCACATCACAAGGAAAACCATATGCGGTAAAGGAGGACCAAGCAACTTCACAATCTTATAGTTTTTTTTCCATAAAAAATATCTATATTTTATTGATGTATAAGTAAAGTAATTTAGCGAAAAACCACAAAGGTGTACTATTGGACTCGGATAAAAAGAAAGACCAAAGCGTAAAGTAATACCAAGTCCAAAGACAAACCAACCATAAGGTTGCCGCCAAATGGACAAAAGAATTGGTCCTGATCTTTTCGTTTTAAAAAACATGAGAAGGTGGCATCTTTGTTTTGAGGGTATATACCAATTTCTTTCTCATATTTTTATCTTTTATGGGTTTGGGTCATTAAAAGTCATACTTCATTAATGACGTTTAATTACGTCGTAGGCGTTTTCTCAATGAAAGAAGCTATCCCAAAAGATTCCTTGTCTCCTTGGCCATTAACATCTCGACATGTGTCGCTTGATTATTGGCGAGTTTAATTGTTACAAGATCTTCGGGCATTAAAAGTCATACTTCATTAATGACGTTTAATTTTATGAAGTGGCAGTAACTTGACTTGTAAAATGACAAATAAACCTATCAAATTTCAACACTATGAGTTATTAAACTAAAAAATATATTTACCTATTTGTGATGCCCCATAAAGATGGCTATAGACAAAACACTTAGATGTAGGCCACTCTCTTTTGCAAATCTGTCTTGATTTCTTTCTTTTAAACAAAGATTTGATTGTTTAAATGAAAAACCTTTAATGTTGGAACTTAGGAAGTCTCTAGTTTCTGCCTTTACGAATCATCAATAGGTTATTTTAGTGGGTGGTTTTTATTTAAATAACGGTGATGAGTCAACTCACATTTTCCTAGCTAATGATCACAATCCTAGATGTCAATTTGACAACTAAATTATGATAAGTTTTGCCATCTTAAAAAAATTCAATTCCAAATATAGATTATGCTCGAACTAGATTATCAGATTGATTGAAAAACTCTGAACCAGGACTGCGAGAGATGTCCAGGGAGTCGAAAACCCGACTTTATATACATAATGTGTGGCCAGCCTTATTTACCAGACAGACTCGTCTTAAAGACGAGTCTCATAGGTGTCAAACCCCATCAATTCTGCCATGCGCATGGATATGGGCATCCATCATCCATAGATATTCATTGGTTGTAGTGATCGGCTCCGGTGACGGAAACCTGCTATCAAATCGACTGAGTTAGAAACCTCCCATCACATCTCACGCTCCGCTGTATCATCCAGCTCCTCTTTAAATGTTATCGGTGCGTAAATTTGAATTTGAATCTAAGAATGGGAGGCAATTTTAAATTTGAAATTGAATCTGAGAATGGGAGGCAAATTTAAATTTGAATTTGTAGTGCATGTGTGTGTTATTTACATATATTAAATTCATTCTTAGAAACTTGAAATTATTCTCCGATTTCGGTCTTTAGCGTGGGCATGGCCGCATGGGTCGCAATTGCTATTTATGCTACTTGAACCGGCATGGGGATGCCAAATAAGGGAATTTCGAATGTTGAAAGGACAACTGCAACATAAGTATTTCTTCAACGCAATATCCAGATTTCACTCATATATCATTGTTGTGGGGAAAGTAGTCATTCCTGTGTACCACTGCTTCTTCTTCCGGCATGGAAGCAATCCAATATCTGGTTTTCGGTATGCTTCCTATGTTCGGCATTATGCCCAACTGCCTGTTTTGTTTGTGCACTTTTTTGATGTCAGACTAAAACTCTGTGGGCCTCTCCCATGTTGTGAATTAGCTTGTTGACGACGATTCTCTTTGCTCTACCATCCACAGTAATTTATAGATTTATTTTTATATGTTCGTTCTTTTCTATATAGTGCTTATGGTTTTAGTTAAAAATGTTTTAACTTCATATTGCTTTCTCTTTACATTAGTTTCTCCAACAAAATCTTTTACTTCATATGGCTCTTTCTTTACATTGATTTCTCCCAAAGCTGCTTATGAATGCATTATTGCTTCTAATAAACCATCTTAGTATATCAATTATTCACACTTTGTTGATCTTTGTCATCTATCTATTTTCATGTGTGTTTATATATTTGGTTTTCATGAGTAGGTTAACACTATCTTGTTTGAGCTGTCAGAAGTGTATTTGGACGTAGCACTTTTATGTAGAATGACGAAATCCTACATCCCAAAACTTTGAAAAATCTGAAAAACAAATACATACCTTATCTCAAAGAATCTGAATGCGGTGGGCCTCGCGGTATTGGCAAAGTCATTACTGGAGTTTCAACGTAGACGGATTTGGTACAAATCACATCCCTGACCACTCACTAAATCTGATGAAATTTACAGTTAAAGTCTTGCTACATTTACGGAAAATAAATTATGGGTTAAAACAATCTAGCCAAAACACAAGAAAGGAATTAAGAACAGATCAAATTTTATAATGTCTAGTTTGAGTGCAGGTCTTTCCCACTTTTGACCAGGGTGAGACTGTGAGGCTATAATTTAGTCATCGTTTTAGTTTTCAGTTATAAGTAACAAAAAATATTTTCATGCCACAGATTTTGTCATCAAGAATCTAAATAATTTTTAAAATTATCTACAGATCATTTGATGGAAAGTATGCAGTTTGACGGAAAGTATGCCCAGCTAAAACTGCATTTGTATGATTAATTCTATCCCACAAAAAATAAAAGAACTCTTTTTCTTAACCGGCAAAAAATTAAAATAACTCTTTTTCTTAAAGAATATTTCATGCTCATACATCCACTCGGGCATGGAGGAAGAAATATAAGCGGAAGGTGACTTAAAAGTCTAAAAGGCATTTCAGAAAAAAAAACTGTATGGAAACTTAAATTACTATGACAAGAGTGTTTTTTCATTAAAAATTTATAGAGAGCATATATACAAATACATAAAAATATTAAATGATATTTTTAATGTTAAAAAAATATTATTGTTAAATAATAAAAAAGAGTAATAACTTTTTAACAAACGAAAAAAACACTTTTTGGTATTTAATTGAATCAAAGGATAAAAAAAGAGTGTAGTTATAAAAAAATTTAACATTAAAGGTAACTAGGTAAATAAATTAATAGTAAAATAGGGAAAGGATTTTGTTTTTGCATGTATTAAGTATTTATATTGCTTAATAAATTTAAAGTTATTTACATAATCTCAAGTAAAAATTGAATAATTTGTTATAATTTTTATGAATATATTTAAAGTCATTTACATAATCCTAATAAAAATTGACTAAATTGTTATAATTTTTATGAATATATTTAAAGTCATTTACATAATCCTAATAAAAATGACTAATTTGAATTTTCTATTTGTTCCTGAGTCTTAAATCATCCTTTGATTATAATTAATAAAAAAGTTTTCTGAAACTCCTTATCTATTATTTTATGTAGTGGATTTTCATGTAAACATTTAGAACTTATAATAACTTTAAAATATGTTGTTAAATTTCATATGAGTGTTGTCATACTTTGAATTCTATGTTTTAACTTTAGAGTATTTTATTAGGTGTTTCCCTCAATCATCTTGTAAGGATGCTTTTAGTCAATAGTGATATGTTTTTTCCTTACCCATTTAATAAAACAAATCAGATAATAATATGTGGATGATATTATATCTAGATGACCAACTTTGTGGAGCCATTTTGGTTAAGGTTGGACTTTTAAATCAAGCAAAAAAAAATACCCATAATCAAGCTTGACAACTTTGTGATTGTGTCTCTTATGACAAACTTATCTACAACATATCATGGCCAAATCTCCTCAAACATATAGATATTGCATCGGAATAATTAAAAAAGTAAAGTCTTTTTAACCCAAGATTGTAAGTCTTATGGGTGTATAACCAGCTTAAATGCAAATCCTAGGCTCTATCAAGCGCCGAGATGGATCAAATCTCTCGAGGTGCAAACCTCTTCTTAGGTATCCATTGATTTGATTCAAACCAAAAGACACATCTTTTTATTTAAGGTCCACATATAATTTTATTGTTATTAATATTTAATATTATTTATGGCAGACATATAATATTAAATATAATGTTAGGGATGAACATGGTTTTAAAACCATATGCAAGGCCCTCCTACAATCACGGGTTGTTTAGGAGGCCTTGCACATGGTCTTAAAACCATTTGCAAGGCCCTCCTAAACCATGTACAATAAAACCATGGGTTGTTTAGGAGGCCTTGCACATGGTTTAAAAACCATGTGCAAAGCCTCTTAAACCATGTATAATAAAACCATGGGTTGTTTAGAATGCATTGCACATGGTTTTAAAACCATGTGCAAGGCCAACATTTTTTTGCCAATAATTCAATTTTGTGTTTTTTTCTTGATCCGCATTTTTTTTTTACGGATAATTAAATTTTTACTTTTTTATTGTTTTGTTAGGTAGGAAGATTACAACATCTCCCCCATATTAGATTGTTTTTGTGGCCGACATTTATTTGGCCTATTAGAATTTTTTTTTTATTATTAATAAAATAACTTTACGAAAGTGATATTATTTTTTATTTTGGGTTACAAAATCTCTCCCATAATATTCACTATCACTATTATTTTTTGCCGACATGTTACAAACGTTACATCACGTTACAAGATCTCTCCCATAATATTCACTATCACTATTATTTTTTGTCGACATGTTAGTAACGTTACATCACGTTACAAGATCTCCCCCATACTGGGTTGTAGAGCGCCTCTCGACGCAACAAAATTGACGAAACATTAGGTGTTGGTGTCATAGTATTCCTTAAACATGTAGATTTTGAATTGAAATATTTAAAGAAAAAAAATTAAGCCAATATTACAAGAATTGTGGGTGTGTATCAAAATTGATAAAAAGATTCATTGCTGTTGTAGAGACCAGGTTGGAATAATTAAAGAAGAAAAATATTTAAATGAGAGTTACAAGCATGGTGGGTCTATGCCCACTTCAAATCACAGTAGTAGAATTCGAGTACTAATACGATTAAAAAATACGTAACAAAAAAATCTGATACAAATAAAATTACAAAAGTAGACTTCTTATATATATTATTTTTAATTAAATATACAACAATTTATATAAAAATTTTAATTAAATATACATCCATATATATAACATTTATATATAGTTAAACATATATATAATATTTTTAACGAAATATTGAATATCAACCATTAAATTTTAAACTTAAAAAAAAAATTAAACATACATTTTATAACCAAAATTACTCTTTAAAAAAACAAAAAGATAATGAGAGTAGTAAAAGAGAGAAAACTCTTATTTATTAACAGTTATTAATTATTTTAGGAAGAAAGTAAATAATATTTACCAAGTTATTTACATTGGAATTACTTAATTAATGTTTAAATTGTGTTAGGGTTAACTTTGACTCCCTAATGAGCAAGAATGTAAGTGGTTTTGGGCACATGGTTTTGGTAACCAATAAACCTAGTGTTACTATAATTACTCCATATTTATTTTCTTTGACATTTGTTTTCCTATTAAATTGAATTACTAAGTATGAAATTGAAAGGTATTTATTTTATAGTGTTTTAATAATTAAAATTTGGTTTTTTAAATTTAATTTTCAAAATTAAGCTATATTCGTATTACACATAGATCGAATATTTGACAAGAATTTGTTGTACACAAAAGGCCAATACCACCGAATTATGCTACTATGCTTCAAATAAGTTATCTCATTTTATTAGGCATAGTTTGAAAATTCAACAATTTGGATTAGAATAGGTAGATTTTTAGGGTGATGAATCCATTTCTACCATCAAAATCATGATTTGAACATAGTTAAATTCACATTTTGCAAAATAAAAAACAAAAACACTAGATTCTAGGAAAAAAAATATGGTCATGTCCAAATCATCCAATTTTAAGACATCCATTCTATTATTATCCCACTTTGATACAAAGTCAAATAATTAAGGGTGTGTGCAAGCCGATGAGGGTCTCTTTTGACCCATTAGATGCAATAGAAAACTAGGAAAATAGACATCCATCAACTTACATGGATATTTTGAGAAACTTACACAATGAATCTTGAGATGGGTAAAAAAGAAAAAATGTAGGAAATTGAAAGACGTTTCCAAATATATTATTTTTTCCTATTGAAAATGTTCATAAGTATATAAAGTTAGATATTTTTAATGGGCAATTTTTATTTTTGAGACAAATTATAAGGTATATGTTTTTTGTGGGTGCAGCCTTTGAGTGACTAAATGATGGAATAAACTTACTATGGTAGACATATAGAAAACATATAGTACTATTGCACCCCTATTTTTCCAATAATAAAAATAATTTTTTAAATTTTTTATTAATTATCGAAGTGATCAAACCTTGAAAAAGGTATTTCAATTATGGGTGCAGCGTTTGAATGTCTTAATGCAATTATTTTGAAATGTTTTTTTAATAGCATGTTAGAGGTCGGTGTTCTTTAGTGCACCATACAATTTGTTTTCAAAATGGTTGAGAAACAGAAGAGTTATGGATGAAACACGAACAGTGTGTTTTTTGAGTTGAGGAGTGATGACAAAAGATAAATAAGAAAAAAATAGAAAAAATATATATATATTCTTGTTAAAAATTACATATTTGGAATCTACAAAAAAAACAATGTTTGTTTCTAAAATTTCATAAAAAATGGAGGTGGCAATGTACTGTAACCAACGGCTAAACACGAGCATATTGAAAATTTGGATATAATGCTCAATTAGCCATGGTTTATCATACTCCAATGCATAGGCATGTTGAATCCGAAGCGAACTCTGAAGTAGACACATAGGCATAAGAATTCCATGCCAGCATGAGTGGAGGCTCAACCTTATCATTTGGAGGGAATACATTTTTTAATTTAAAAATAAGAATGTGCACTCGTTATTTTAAAGAAAAACAAGTGCATGTTTTTAAATACTACAATGATTGTGCATTTTATTGAAGCAAAATGAGTGCACATTTTATTGAAGCAAATCGAGTGCAAATTTTTTAATACTACAATGATTGCTTGTTATGTAACTATAGAATTGACTACATTGTCAATTATACCAATACTTTATTATTTTATGTCACTCCCCTCTTCCCCCTAACTCTTACCAACCCCCCTCCTCCTCTCCCTACCTCTAACCCCCCTCCTCTCTCTCCCTAACACCCCACCGCCCCATTCGTTCTCTATCTCTCCTCTCTCTCTCACACACACACGCCTATGTCCCCCCTTACCACTAACACATGTATGTCCCCTCCCCCCACCCCTAAACCCCTAACCCTTTCTCTCTACCTCTAACTCTTAAACACCCCCTATTATTCTATCTCTAATCACTTAGCGCCCCTCCTGAAACCCCTAAACCTCTCTCTCTCTCTCTCTCTCTCTCTCTCTCTCTCTCTCTCTGACACACACACATCCCCTAGCACCTCTCTCTCACTCCTAACACCTAACACCTCTCTCTCCACTCTTTCTTGCTCCCCAACTCATGCAACTACACTTAGACCCCACCCCCTATATATTCCCCAACCCTCTCTCTCTCTCTCACACACACACAGACATACACACACAAACACCCATTTGTTTCCCCCTACCACTAACACCCCATTCCTCTCCTCTCTCTCACTCCCCAACTCATCCAACTACACCTAACCCACACCCCCCTATTTATTCTTGAACCCTCTCTCTCTCTCTCTCTCTCTCTCTCTCTCACACACACACACACACACACACACACACACATCCCTTTGTCTCCCCCTGCCACTAACACCCTGTTAGGATTATTAATCCTCCCTTGATCATACTGTCTATTAGATTAATTATTTCCTAACTTAGGAACCTTAATTAATTAATTGGGTCCACTAGTACAATTGGGTCCACTTGACCTAATGGGCACACATGTACTAGTCACTGGAGTGTGGGGAACAATGTTAGAGGTTAAATGCCACTTACTACATGTGCTTGCATCAGTTTTTACGCCTCCTAGACCAATCCCTACATTTTAGGAGCCATTGGGAGTCCCGACACCAACCTACTTCAGTTAGTTGGAGTTAGTACTAGTTAGTCTTAGTTAGCCCTCAGTTATTTTCAGTTAGTTCACAAATAGTTAGATAGCACATGTCTTGCATGGATAATGCATGGATACATGTGGAGTAGGTGCCTTTGCACATGTACCACACTCAGTTGCACTGAGTTAACTAGTTGTCACTGTTTTTTGAGTTGGTTGGACATCTGGGAGATGATTTTGGACTCCGACGTTGATTGAGAGGACCATGAGTTAGAGATTCAGTTAGATACAGTCATATCCAGTTGGTAGATTCGAATTTCTCCCTAATGCATTCGAATTCTTCCTATGTAAACTATTGTAACACTAGATATTATTATTGTGAATGATACTATAAATTCGTGAGCAATATTTCTATGTTTCTTATGTGGTTTGTTTTGTTCAATTTGTATCTTCATTCTCCATTCTTTTGCCGCAAACATTATTAGAACTATTTGCTTGAAGATCTAAATGGAATTCAAATTCTAATATGGTATTAGAGCCTTCTCAGGTAGGATTCATGCTTGTTTCTCCCCATCAAACATCAAAAGCAGCTAGGTTTCCACAGAAGTCCCCTATGAAAATTTGCTAGCTCTGGATTTATTCAAAGCAGCGGAGAGGGCGTGACGGACCCTGAAAACATGTTCATACAAGGAGGAAAAGCATGATTCTAACAGGTCATATGTTTTAGTGTGTTATTGCAATGAAATTAACAGGTGCTACGTAGCTTGTGAGAAGTATTTGCAATCTTCCAGCCAGAGCAATTATGAGTTCTCAAACTCGTGAACCACGGATCCTCACAACTTCCAATTTCCTTGATTGGAGGATTGGTATGCAGTTGGCCTTGCGCAAGAATGGATACCACGGGATCATACATGGATGGGAGGTTGAACCTCATCATCCCGTAGAGCAGAACAAGTTTCTGAACCATTGTGATGAAGCATTCAAATACTTATGTACTTATATATGCAAAGATCTCCTCTTCCACCTAGAAGGCTTGAGGACTCCCAGAGAAGCATGGGAGAATATTGATAGCTTGTTTAACAAACAAGATGAGCTTCGGGGACACATTATGGAGAATGAGTTGGTGTCTTTACACCCCAGCAGTTTCGAGACTGTTGAACAATTCTTTACCAAATTCAATTCTCTTGTGCTCCAATGCAAACAGTGACCTAATTAGAAGTTAAAGTGACCTAATTAGGTCAAAATTCAGGGTTTTCATAGTTGAGAGTTATAAAAGAAAGATAAAGTGAATGGAGACTTACTTTTGATTATTATATGATTTTGGAGCTCTTGAGCAGCAGCACAACGTGCGGCCACAACAGTTGGGGTTGAAGACAACGTCTTCAGCTAACGGGGTTTCGACAGTGAGATATCTGCCCTAGTCTCATCCAGGGTAAACCATCCAGGTTCACCATCCGCTCTTCAATTTATTCATTCCTTTACAGTTATCCAGTATCCAGCAGAGATTGTTTGTAGGGGCACGTGTGCTTTTTAGCTGGAAAACCCCAAATCATTCATTGGGTCCTCAGATCTTAGTTTACCTTCAGAACCCAGGAACCATTCTTATCATCGGTATCATACTCCAGTACCCGATGATCATCAAATTCGGTCTTGCTCATCTGGAGCAGTTATCAGCAATTTCGGGATCAGGGGGGCGTGAGCATCTAAACCTCCAGATCAATTTGCTAACTTTCCTAGAGACCTCAGAACTTCCGCATGTGTCAGGCATCCTCTCCGGCACGGGAAGGCTACCACTCCTGCAAATTATCAGCTTCAATGGACACCTCCTTCACTAAAAACGTCATCTTTAGTTGATTTTGGGTTCATGCTGCTAGGGTATCACCGGAGGCAGAAGGTACCAGTTCATCTCCAAATCGGCTCTTGATGCATGCATATTCTCTCAGGAGCATTTCAAATAGCTTATCAGTGGTAAGTGTTACATTATGTGCTGCAAACCCTAACCCTAATTTCAGCTATAAAATAGGGAATTTTTGCATGGCAATTTGCATGCCCAACTACTTCAGTAACTTTGCATAGAAATAGAAAATATCAGTATTTGGGATATTACAGTGGTATCAGAGCTATCTTCTTGGCCAGCTGTGGGCTTAAGAAATGAGAAGTAGATGAATACAATTGTTGATACTTTTGTAACCTATAGGAAAAGAAGGAGAAGGTACACAGAGGAATTTGAGGATATCCAACTAGAAGATACCAACTCAGACATGGACCCAACAAGTATACACTCTGACAGGGGAAAATGAACAGGAGAAGATGAGGACATGATGGATTTTCACAACCTAGTATCTGCATTACAAGACTTAGCCAAAGGGAAAAAGGATGTACTTAATGCAATCAACAGATTATCGACGAAACCAGAACTAGGTAACAACAGTACACCTCCTTCACCGGTAGATAGAGGGTGTACAAGCAATAGTGCAAATTTTGCATACACCAATATACAGAATACACCCCACATATATACTAGACCTTCCAACAGGCCTATTATGCCTCACTTCTTGGCAGATGCAGTAGGAGGTCCAGTCATGCAGGTAGAGCCTAGTGAACGCTTTGGGGCTTATTTGTAGGAATACAGGGACTTAGAAGATGAATTCCATTTAGCCATGACTTTCTCATATTTTTGCAACATGAAAAGCAAGAACAGGCCAAGACGGTTCAATAGAACATTCAATCAGAATTTTAAGTTGCAACGCACATTGGGGAGACTGACTATCCCCAACTTTGATGGGATATCCAGTTGTTCAGCCAGGATTTGGGTACATAAGTTAGACACCTACTTCCAACTTAACCCCATGACAGAGATAGATGCAATCAAGTTGGCTACTTTTCATTTAGATGGGGAAGCACATGAGTGGTGGTACCACGGACTGGTGACAT
Organism: Pseudotsuga menziesii; assembly: GCA_001517045.1. Classification (NCBI taxonomy): domain Eukaryota; kingdom Viridiplantae; phylum Streptophyta; class Pinopsida; order Pinales; family Pinaceae; genus Pseudotsuga; species Pseudotsuga menziesii. The sequence goes on along the minus strand of LPNX010555823.1, from coordinate 985,026 downwards.
TGGGTCACAACACTATTACTTCCTACAGTGACTTCACTCAAAGGCTCGTGGATCGCTTTGATAAGAAGGACCCAGAGATTCATTTCAGGGATCTTTTGCAGCTCAAGAAGATAGGCAATGCCGAAACATTTATATCCGAATTCCAGAGAGTTTCAGTTATGGTATCTGACATATCAGAGAGTCGTTGATTATGCTATTTACGAAGGCACTATCCGAGCCACTCCGTGGATGGGTGAAGGCCTACATGCCAATTAATTTGGAAGATGTTGTCATTAGGACTCTGGACCTACAAGATTCTGTACCAAAGAACAAGCAGCTACAAAAAACTACCAATCTCCCAGAAAACAAGGAAAAACCTACCCATCTTCCAGGAAATAGGGAAAGGATAATCCCACAAAGGGAATGGTTGAATGAAGACACATGACGATACTTGAGAAGGAAGAACTTATGTTTTGCATGCAAGGAACCTTGGGTACCAGGCCACAGATGTATGGGTAAAGGGAAAGTACACCTCATTGAGGTACTTCCAGATAGTAGTGAGGAAGACGAGTCAGAGCAAAAACCAGATGGAGAACTACACAGTACAAAATTGGAACAATTGCCACAGAGAGCCACTATTTCTACCCTCACAGGAGTCCCCACCTTCCATATTATCAGGATCAGGGGAAGTATCCAGGGACAACGTGCCATTGCTTTGATTGATGGTGGGGCCACCCACAACTTCATAGATGCCTCTTAGGTAGAGAGGAAAATATTTCCCACTGAGGACTTTGAGGGCTTTACCATTGTCATGGATGGAATGCACACAGAGGATACCTCAGTTACAGGTACAACTTGGGAATTATACATTGGTGGACAACTTTTATGTGGTAGATGTGCCAGACATGAGGATTGTTTTGGGAGTACAATGGTTGTACTCAATTGGGAAATACTCAACCAACTACCAAACATTAGAGATAGAGTTCCTGGCACCAGATGGGAAGAGGGTAGTCCTAAGGGGAATGCCAAATGAAGCTTCAGGGTCAGCCATAGCAAAGGGGATGACCACCATATTCAGGCATGTGGACAAGACTCGCACAAGGAAATGGCCAACTCCAACACATAAGAAGTCAAGGAAGGAACAATGGTGTTCGAAGGGATTTCTGGGTAGACCTCCAGACAAAGGTAGGATGAGCCTTAGGGGATTTGGATAAGGAGCCAAAACTAGCATGTTCAATCCTCACAGGTATCCCAGAAGATACAAGGAGGGAATACATAGCAGGGGTGAAAAGAAACACCAAATCGAAGGAAAATAAGGGCCACCCAGCAACAAAATAAACTGGTTGATAAAAATGGACAAGAAGGGACAGGGACAAATGATTCAGTATATTGATCGGAGATTGCTTGAGGACAAGCAATTTTGAGCGGGGAGGACTATAATGTCCTCTTCTGCTTAGGCATTGAGGACCAACCCAGTAACCTATGTGATTCCTATGGGTTCGAGCAGGTACTTACAGTTAGGGAATCAACTAAAGACTGATGCCATATACAGAAAATCCAGGGCATCAATATTATATCACCATTGGGTCAAAGAGGGCCACTAGAGCCAAAGGCCACCGTCATGCATGACATCTAAGCATTATTTAATGATGCATGCACCCGATTAAGTCTCCATGGACATGCATGCAAGTCAACTGTAAATTAGAAGTTAAAGTGACCTAATTAGGTCAAAAGTTAGGGTTTTCGCAATTGAGAGTTATAAACGAAAGATAAAGTGAATGGAGACTTACTTTTGATTATTATATGATTTTGGAGCTCTTGAGAAGCAGCACAGCGTGCGGCCACAACAGTTGGGGTTGAAGACAACGTCTTCAACTAACGGGGTTTCGGCAATGAGATATCTGCTCTAGTCTCATCCAGGCTCACCATCTGCTCTTCAATTTATTCATTCCTTTACAGTTATCTAGTATCCACCAGAGATTGTTTTCAGGGGGAACTTGTGCATCCATAAGGGGGGTTTTAGCTGGAAAACCCCAAATCATTGGTTGGGTCCTCATATATCAGTTTACCTTCAGAACCCAGGCACCATTCTCATCATCGGTATCATACTCCAGTACACGGTGATCATCAAATCCGGTCTTTCTCATCTGGAGCAGTTATCAGCAATTTCAAAATCAAGGGGGCGTGAGCAGCTAAACCTCCAAATAAATTCTCTAGCCTTCCTAGAGACCTCAGAACTTCCGCATGTGTTAGGAATCCTCTCCAGCATGGGAATACTACCACTCCTGCAAATTCTCAGCTTCAACAGACACCTCCTTCACTGAAAACGTCACCCTTAGCTAATTTTGGGTTCTTACTGCTGGGGTATCACCGGAGGTAGAAGGTACTAATTTATCTCCAAATTGGCTCTTGATGCATGCATATTCTATTAGGAGCATTTCAGCCAGCTTATCAGTGGTAAGTGTTACATTCTATCCTGCAAACACTAACCCTAATTTTAGCTATAAAATAGGGAATTTTTGCATGGAAGTTTGCATGCCCGGAACTTCAGTAACTTTGCATAGAAATAGAAAATATCACAACAATGCATCCATCACTAGCGCTCATGGTTCCACAACAATGCATCCATCACTAGCGCTCATGGTTCCACAACAATGCATCCATCACTAGCACTCATGGTTCCACCAACAATGCTCATGGTTCCATAGCTAGAGCTCATGGTTCCACCAACAATGCTCATGGTTCCACCTACAATGCTCATGGTTCCATAAATATAGCTCATGGTTTCATAACTAAGCTCTTGGTTCCACCAATAGTGCTCATGGTTCCACCAATATTGGTCATGTTTCCATCAATAATTCTCATGGTTCTACAAACCATGGGAATTATTGGTGGAACCATGAGCATTATTGGTGGAACCAAGAGATCTATTTACGGAACCATGAGCTATAGTATTGTTGGTGGAACCATGCGCTCTAGTTATGGAACCGTGATATCTAGCCGTGGAACCATGAGCATCGTTGGTGGAACCATGAGCTATAATTGTGGAACCATGAGCATTATTGGTGGAACCATTAACTCCTAAAGGACCCACATTAATTCTGTATAAAATCTAAAGCTCTTTCTAACATAATAAAGGAATTATGCACTTTCTCACATAATAAAGGGAGGATGTTGTGAGCTTTCAAATTAACTTAGATAACAACAATCACATTCAGTTTTAGGTAGTGAATTTGGTGAAATAAATTCTTCAATTAAGTAAAAAATATTATTTAAAAAATAATATTTAGATAAAAGTTTTACTCAAATATTTATATTAACTCTATATTTATATTTATATCAGTGTTGGTGGTAGAAACACGAGCTATGATTTACGGAACCATGAGCACTAGTGGTGGAATAATGAGCAATGATCGCAAGGTGGTGGAAACATGCAAGGAACCTTGAACCAAATTCATGGTAAATAAGTATTTTAGGGGTCGAACCATGAATAATGTAAATGGAACCATGGACAATTTTGATGGAACCATGAACAAAGTATATGGAACCATGTACAATGCATACAACACCATGTGCATGATCCTTGAACAACGTTGGTGGAACAATGAATATCATTTTGTGAGTAATGAATACATGTCACAAGGTGGTGGAATCATGATTAATGCATATGGAACCTTGAACAAAGTTAGTGTCAATGAAACCATGAAAATATTTGGTGTAATCTTGCATATTTGTTGGTTGAGTCTCCAAAAAAGCTAATGAATCCATGAACATTGTTAGTGGAACCATGAGCATTGGTGGTGGAACCATGCACATTTATGGAACCATGAACATTATTAATGGAACCATAAACATTATCAATGGAACCACAAACATTATTGGTGGAACCAAGAGATTTTTTTATGAAACCATGACCTCTATTTATGGAACCATAAGAATCATTAGTGGAACCATGAGCATTGTTGGCACAGGGTCTTCACTTAGTGAAACCATGTCATGGCAGCTTCGTTCATGGGATATTAAAGAATACCCCTAATTTCACTAGATATTGATAATTACTTACAAAAATCATTTTGTTGAACCCCCATTCCAATATATATTTCCAATTAAAAAAACCTTATTTATATGATATATTCCTTATTTTGAGAAACCTCTTTTTATACCCCCCATACCCTATTCCTCACCCCCCAATACCTACAATATATTGACCTTATTTTTCACAATTTAAAACCCCCCTTTATGAATGAACGTGATAAGATATTGCTCAACAAGGTGAATCCCCCGTGATTGTTGGTGGAACCATGAGCATTATTAGTGGAACCATGAGCATTGTTGGTGGAACCATGATCATTATTAATGGAGCCATGGGCATTGTTGGTGGAACCATGAGATATAACTATGGAACCATGGGCATTGTTGGTAGAATCATGAGCATCATTAATGGAACCATGAACATTGTTGGTGGAACCATGAGCACTATTAGTGGAAGCATTATTGGTGGAACTATGAGCTCTAGCTATGGAACCATGTGCATTGTTGGTGGAACCATGTGCATTGTTGGTGGAACCATGAACATTATTAGTGGAACAATTTTAACGCGGAAATGGGTTCATTAATATCTAAAACTCATATTATATTATGTCAATTTTCTTTCTTGTTATTTTGGGTACCTTGAATATTTCCATTCTAATTATTTTGAACACGAAGGAAAATGAACAATTATCAAAATGTTCAGGCTAAAGATTTTAAAGTTTAAAGTCATAGTTTGTCTGATTAAGTGATTCAAAGTAATTACTTTAAAGTAAATGTGGTCAATGATAATCACAAATAGAATTTTAAATATGCAGTGTGGTTGTTTACAAGTGTAAAGGCTAGTTTTATTTAAAGAAAAAAAGCTTTTGACTATGTTTAGAAGCTAATATTGAAATTTGAACTATAAGTTGATTGTATTAATTAATAACTATAAATAGGAGCTTGATTTAGGAGGAAGAGTAATACTTGAATTATATGTTGGTTAAGTTTGATCAATTGCATAGAAACATAAATTTAAAAGTGGATCACAGAGAAATAACAATAAATAAGATGCAAAAATTAAACACATAAACACATTAAAAGAGAGACATAAAATATAACATGGTTCACACCCGCTACATTTCCTCTTCACTATATAACTATAACATAAAATATAACATAATATAACTATATAACCTGGGGCACACCCGCTACATTTCCTCTTCACTATCTAAGAGTCTCTCTCACAATACAATACAATACAATACACAACCATGTTACAATGCTTTATTTTTATAGGGAAATTACCATGAGTCACCCAATACCATGGGGCCATAAATTGTTGGACACCAAACATCCCAAAAACATTCTTTTAGGGGCCTCACCCCTGAGCCCTATTTCTCGGGGGTGCTTCCCTAGGACCTCCCTTTTTGGGTCCTCAACATAGCAGTATGTAATATCCCAAATCCCGATATTTTCTATTTCTATACAAATATGCTGATACAACGGGGCATGCAAACTGCCAAGCAAAAATCCCTATTTTATAGGAAAAATTAGGGTTAGGGTTTGCGAGATAGAATGAACACTTACCACTGATAAGCCGGCTGAATTGATCCGGAGAAAGTATGCAAGCATCGGATACTGGATCGGAAATAGGTGGATCTCCTCTGCTCCAGGTGAACCCCAGCAACAAGACGCCCTAGTCAGAAAAGGGTGACGCCCTCAAGGAAGGAGGTGTCCGATGGAACTGCGAATTTGTCGGGTCGATAGGTTTTCAGTGCCGAAGAGAATTCCTGATGCATGCGGAGGTTCTGAGACCTCTAGGCAGGGTAGCGAATTGCTTCAAAGAGGCAGCTACTCACGCCCTGGAACCCTGAAACTGCTAATAACTGCTTCGGATGAGCCCTGATGGATCTGATAATCACTGGGTACCGGAGTATGAAGCTGATGATGAGAATGGTGCCTGATTTTCGAAAGGAAACTGAGATCTGAAGGCCCAACAGCTGATTAGGGATTTTTGGCTGAAAACCCCCTCTTACGGCTGCACACGTGTCCCTGCAACGATCTATACCACATACTAGATAACTGATGAATGAATAAGAACAAGTGGTGAACCTGTATGGCTTACCCAGAATAAGACTAGGACAGATGTTTCACTGCCAAAATCATGTTAGCTGAAGACTCCGTCTCCAACCCCAACTGCTGTGCTTCTATCCAAGAACTCCCAAAATAATAATCATTCAAAGTGAAGTCTCCTTTCGCTTTATCCTCTATTTATAAAGTTCAACTGCGCAAAACCTAATATTTGACCTAATTAGGTCACTTTATCTTCTAATTTGCCGTTGACTTGCATGCATGTGGATGGAGACTTAAAGAGTGCATGCATTATTAAATAATGCTAGGATGGCATGCACAAAGGTGGCCTTTGGCCTCGGTGGCCCTTCTCGACCAAATGATGATGCCCTAGATCTTCTATGGATGGCATCAGTTCTTAGCTGATTCCCTAGCTGTCAGTAACCGCTTGAACCCACAGGAATCACATAGTTTAGCGGTTTTGGGGCCTTAAGGCCTAATTGGAGGGGGACATTACAGTCCTCCCCACTCGAGATTGCTTGTCCTCAAGCAACTTCAAATTGGGATGCTGCAATACCTGTTCACCTTCCCAGGTGGCATCTTCTCGCGGTAGTTCCTTCCATTGAACTAAGTATTCCCTAATTACCCTGTTCCCGAGCTTCCTCTCTCTAGTCTGAATGATCCGTTCGGGAATCAGTATCAACAGTCCTTCATCATCTAAAGGAGGAAATTCGGTGGATGGAGCAATGTGTTGCCCAAGGGTCTTCTTCAGGCTAGACACATGGAACACGTTGTGAATTTTGCTTTCCTGAGGAAGTTCTAGCTCATATGCCACTTCTCCCACTTTCTGGATTATTTTGTAGGGTCCATAGAAGCGGGGTTTCAACTTCTCTGCTCCTTTCTTCTTAAGCGAGGACTGTCTGTAGGGCTGGAGCCTTAAGTATACTAAATCCCCTACCTCGAATCTCCGTTCAATCCTGTGTTTGTCGGCATACATCTTCTGTTGATTTTGGGCTGTTTGTAAATTCTCCTTCAGTATTTTCAGGATGTCCTGACTGTCCTATATCCAATCCTTAGCCTTAGGAGCCCTACTGTCTCCGAATGCCAAATCTGCATAGTCCAAGGCCTCGTATCCATATAATGCCTTAAAAGGAGTCATCCTAATAGACATGTGATAAGTAGTGTTGTAGCAATACTCCCCTAGGTGTAGCCATTTGATCCAGGTCCACTGCTGTCCTACTAAATAATTCCTTAGATACCCTTCGATCCATTTGTTGACTATTTCTAGTTTCTTGTCACTCTGGGGGTGATAACTCGTACTAGTAGCCAGTTCGGTCCCCACCAACCTGAACAGTTCCTACCAGAAGGCACCCGTGAACCTACTATCCCAATCACTGACAATGGTCTTAGGCAACCCGTGTAACCTGAAAACCTCCCTGAAAAATAACTCCGCTACTTGAGCTGCCGAGTAGTCTGATGGTATTGAGAAGAAATGTGCAAACTTGGTCAGTCTTTCAACTACTTCATATAAACAATCCCGCCCTTGGACCTTGGGAAAGCCTGTAATGAATTCCATGGAGATGCTCTCCCACTTCTGTTCTGGAATCGGTAGTGGATGGAGTAACCCTGCGGGGTGGGTGTTCTCAATCTTGTTTTGTTGACAGATGCTACATTCCCGGACATGCTGCATAATTTCCCCCTTGAGGCCCTTCTAAGAGAACCTCTCTCTGATCTGCCTGTAGGTCTTTAAGAAACCTTGATGCCCTGATAAAGGAGAATCGTGGGCTTCCTGAATGATCTTCTTCCTCAATGTGGATTCTGGAACGAGGTATATTCTGTCCTTGTAATAGATGATGTCATCCACAATCCTATACCTGTCATCCTGAATTTTCTCGTCCAATAATTCGCAAGCGAATTTATTTTTGGAGTATTCCACTAAGAGAAGTGCCCTCCAATCCGTGGATATACTACTGAGAGATAATGGGGATGGACACCTGGATAATGCATCAGCTACTACATTATTCTTACCTTTCACATACTTGATCTCGAAATCATAGGCTTGTACTTTGCTAACCCATTTCTGCTGTCACTCATTCAGTTCCAAGAAATACTTGAGGCTGTTATGATCAGTTTTGATTTTGAACTTACTGCCCACCAGGTACTGTCTGAATTTTTTGAGAGCATGCAAGATGGCCAACATCTCCTTGTCATATATGGAGTAATGGCGCTCGTAGTTCTTCAGTTTACGGCTCTCAAATGCAATAGGGTGATGATTTTGCATCAATACTGCCCCTAACCCTTCCCCTGAGGCATCACATTCTACCACAAAAGGTTGTGAGAAATATGGTAATGCCAGAACTGGACAAGAACTCATAATAACCTTCATCTCCTCGAAATTTTTCTGTGCTAAGTCTGTCCAAGTGAACGCTCCTTTCTTGGTGAGATCTGTGAGGGGTGCTGCAAATTGGGAGAATCCCTTAACGTACCGCCGGTAATAAGTACACAGACCTAGGAACCCTCTCAACTCTGTAACTGTTTTTGGCGCAGGCCAATCTCTGATAGCCCTGATTTTCTCCATGTCAACCTGTACTCCTTCAACATTGATTACGTGTCCTAAGTACAGCATTTCTTTCATGCCAAACTCACACTTGGACATTTTTGCATATAGTGAATGCTCTTCTAAAATACTCAATGTTTCATCCAGGTGTTTCAAATGTTCTTCCCAGGTTTTGTTGTAAATCAGGATGTCATCAAAGAATACCAGCAAAAATTTACGTAGCTGTGCTCGGAAGGTATGGTTCATGCATGACTGAAAAGTGGCCGGAGCATTGGTCAGTCCGAAGGGCATGACCAGAAACTCATAGTTACCATAATGACAGCGGAAAGCTGTTTTGGAGATGTCCTGGTCCCTTACCCTGATCTGATGGTACCCCGAGCGAAGATCGATCTTGGAGAAGTATTGAGCTCCCCGAAGTTCATCCATGAGTTCGTCAATTCTGGGAATGGGATACCTATTCTTGATGGTCTTTTTGTTAAGCGCTCGATAATCGATGCACATACGCAGAGTAACATCCTTCTTCTTAACCAGAACTACTGAAGATGCAAAGGGGCTAGAACTGGGTCGTATATAACCAAGCTCCAGTAATTCTTTGATGGTTTTCTCAATCTCATCCTTGTACCTCTTGGGATTCCTGTAAGGAGTGGTGATGACTGCTTGTGTTCCCTCATCTAGCTCGATGATTTGTTCAAAACCTCGGTCTGGTGGTCTTCCTGATGGAAGGTCCCGAAAAACCTTTTAGTGTTTCTGTAGCAAGGCCTGAATGTCACTGGGGTGTTGTGAGCTGGTCTCTGGGGGTTTCCTGAAGGTGACAAAACATTCTGCAGCCCATTCTATATCATCATGTCGGAGCACTGCCTCCATTCTCTGTGACAAGACCGGTTTTGGGGGATAAGTGTTCATGCCCCTCAAAACTATCCGTTTGCCGTCTGGCCCCTGGAACTCCATTTCCATTGCCCTATGGTCTGTAGTGTATTTCCCTATAGAGTAAATCCACTGAACACCCAATACCACATGAGTATCTGCTACATCCACTACATAGAAAGAGTCTATCATCTGATAGTTACCAAAGGCAACATTCAGTTTTGGGATCCAGTAGTTGCACTCCATGCTGGAGTTCCCGGCTACTGCTACAGTGAATCCCTCGAACTTCTCGGTCTGAATACCACTCTTGGCTACCTAAGCGGAGTCAATGAAATTGTGGGTGGCTCCCCCATCAATCAGTACTCCTACTCTGTGACCTTGCACTACTACCCTGACCCTGAGAGTATGGAATCTTGGTACTCCAGACAATGTAGCAATGACTCCCTCTGGTGTATCACCCTGGTGTGATTCCTCTTCTGTGGCCTCCTGCTCATCGTCGTCTTCATCACTGTCTAAATACACCTCAATGTAGTGTTCCTTTGCCTTCCCTGCGCACCTGTGTCCTGGTACCCATGGTTCCTGGCAGGTGAAGCACAGCTTCTTCCTTCTCAAATCTTTCCTGGTGTCCTCATCTAACCAGGTCTTCTTGGGCACATCCTGCTGGAAGGGTTTCCTGTCCTTGTCCCTTACAGGAAAATTGGTTTTCAGAGGGAATTTGTTTTTAGGGACTGAATCCTGAAGATCCCTTGCCCGGCTAATAGCATCCTGCAGAGTGAGGGGTTTGTAGGCTTTCACCATCCCTGTAGTGGTTCTATGAGGGCCTCAGTGAATAACATAGTCAATCTGCTCTCTGACACATCTGTTACCATAACGGCTAGCCTCTGAAATTATGAAATGAAAGATTCTGCGCTACCAGTCTGCTTGAGTTGAGCCAAATCCCGATATTTTCTATTTCTATATAAATATGCTGATACAACGGGGCATGCAAACTGCCAAGCAAAAATCCCTATTTTATAGGAAAAATTAGGGTTAGGGTTTGCGAGATAGAATGAATACTTACCACTGATAAGCCGGCTAAATTGCTCCGAAGAAAGTATGCAAGCATTGGATACTGGATCGGAAATAGGTGGATCTCCTCTGCTCCAGGTGAACCCCAGCAACAAGACGCCCCGGTCAAAAAAGGGTGACGCCCTCAAGGAAGGAGGTGTCCGATGGAACTGCGAATTTGCCGGGTCGATAGGTTTTCAGTGCCGGAGAGAATGCCTGATGCATGCGGAGGTTCTGAGACCTCTAGGCAGGGTAGCGAATTGCTTCAGAGAGGCAGCTACTCACGCCCTGGAACCCCGAAACTGCTAATAACTGCTTCGGATGAGCCCTGATGGATCTGATAATCACTAGGTACCGGAGTATGAAGCTGATGATGAGAATGGTGCCTGAGTTTCGAAAGGAAACTGAGATATGAAGGCCCAACAACTGATTAGGGCTTTCTGGCTGAAAACCCCCTCTTACGGCTGCACACGTGTCCCTGCAACGATCTATACCACGTACTAGATAACTGATGAATGAATAAGAACAAGTGGTGAACCTGTATGGCTTACCCGAAATAAGACTAGGATAGATGTTTCACTGCCGAAATCCTGTTAGCTGAAGACTCCGTCTCCAACCCCAACTGCTGTGCTGCACGCTGTGCTGCTATCCAAGAACTCCCAAAATAATAATCATCCAAAGTGAAGTCTCCTTTCGCTTTATCCTCTATTTATAAAGTTCAACTGCGCAAAACCTAATCTTTGACCTAATTAGGTCACTTTATCTTCTAATTTGCCGTTGACTTGCATGCATGTGGATGGAGACTTAAAGAGTGCATGCATTATTAAATAATGCTAGGATGGCATGCATGAAGGTGGCCTTTGGCCCCGGTGGTCCTTCTCGACCAAATGATGATGCCCTAGATCTTCTATGGATGGCATCAGTTCTTAGCTGATTCCCTAGCTGTCAGTAACCGCTCGAACCCACAGGAATCACATAGGTCAGCGGTTTTGGGGCCTTAAGGCCTAATTGGAGGGGGACATTACACATTATTAACATAATATAAATGAATCATTATTACTAAATTTGAGATAATCATCACACCGACACTCAATTCTTTGTATATTTTGAAAGACACCCACACTGATTGTAATTTTGGCTTTAAAGGTATTGCTTCTTTAACTATTCCTACACAACTTCTACATGTGTGAGTACCATCACGCCACCCTATCCTTTAGCCAATGTTAATACACACCCACTATGCTTGTAACTTTAGCTTAAATATTTTGCTTCTTTAATTATTCCAACACAGTGTCTACCACAAAAATGAATCATTCTGTCAATTTCGATATACACCCACAATTCTTGTAATATTGACTTAAATTGTTTTCTTTAAATATTTCAATTCAATATCTACATGTTTAAGGAATACTATCACACCAACACCCATCCTTTAATCAATTTTGATACACACCCACTTACAATCTTGGGTTAAAAGGATTTTACTTTTTTAATTATTCCAATGCAATCTCTATAGGTTTGAGGAGTTTTGGCCATGATATGTTGTAGATAAGTTTGTCATAAAAGAGACAATCACAAAGTTGTCAAGTTTAAGTATGAGTATTTCTTTTTGCTTGATTCAATAAGTCCAACATTAACAAGAATGACTCTAGAAAGTTGGTCATCTATATAATGTCATCCACATATTAAAGTCTGATTTGTTTTATTAAGTGGATAAGGAAAAAACATATAGCTATTAACTAAAAACATCCTTACAAGATAATTGAAAGAAATATCCAATAAAATACTCCAAAGTTAAAACATAGAAGTTGAACATATACTGATATGTCCAATAGATAACGAGTTTAAGGAAACATTTTATTAATTATAATCAAAGGATTATTTAAGAGTTGAAGAACATATAAAATCATTCAAAACATGATGTTTATCTTAAGAATTATGAACAAATAGAGGATTCAAATATTAATTATAACTTTCTAATATATTTATTACAATTTCAACCAATTAATCATTTTTATTAAGATTATTTAAATGACTTTAAAAATATTCATAAAAATTATAACAAATTAGTTAGTTTTTACTTTTATGTAAATGACTTTAAATTTATTAAGTAATATAAAAATTTAGTACATGCAAAAAGAAATCATTATTTTACTCTTAATTTATTAAACTAGTAATTACATACTAATTAATAAACTTTTAATTTTTTTTTAATTTAACAATAATATTTTTATATTTAATAATTTTGTGTATTTATATATATGTCTCATCTCTATGAGTTTTCAATGAAAAAACACTCTTTTACAGAGTTTTTATTTTTTGTGAAAGGCCTTTTAGACTTTTAAGTCACCTTGGGCTTATATTTCTTCCTCGAGGCCTGGGCAATGTATGAACATGAAATATTCTTTATAATTAGTTTAATTTTTTTTATTAATAAAAATAGTCGTTTTATTTTTTGGGATGGAATTAATCATGCAAATGCAGTTTTAGTTGGGCATACTTTTATCAAATGATTTGTACATAATTTTAAAAAACATTTAGATTCTTGATGACAAAATCTATGGTATGAAAATATTTTTAGCTGCTTATAACTGAAAACTAAAACGACGACTCAATTATAGCCGCACACTCGGTCAAGAGTGGCAAAGACCTGTACTCAAACCAGACAATATATAATATTTGTTCTGTTCTGAATTCTTTTCTTGCGTTTTGGGTAGATTGTTTTAATCCATAATTTATTTTCCGTGAATGTAGCAAGACTTTAACTGTAAATTCATTAAATTTAGTGAGTGGTCAGAGGTGTGATCTGGTCATCATCCGTTCAAACTCCACTAATGACTTTGCCAATACCCCTCAAATTCTGAGATAAGGTATGTATTTTTTTTCAGATTTTTCAAAGTTATGGGATGTAGGGTTTTGTCATTCTACTTAAAAGTGCTACGTCCAAACAAATACACTTCTGACAACTCAAACAAGCTAGTGTTAACCTATTCATGAAAACCAAATATATAAACACACATGAAAATAGACAAATAGATGACAAAGATCAACATAGTGTGAATAATTGATACACTAAGATAGTTTATTAGAGCGGTATGAAGTAAAAGATGACGTGGGAGAAACTAATGTAAAGAGAAAGCAATACGAAGTAAAAACATTTTTAATTAAAACCGCAATATGAAGTAACCATAGGCACAATATAGAAAAGAACGAATATATAGAAATAAATCTATAAATTACTGTGGTCAGTAGAGCAAAGAGAACCACTATCAACAAGCTAATTCACAACATGGGAGAGACCCACAGTTTTATTCTGACATCAAAAAAGTGCACTAACAAAATAGGCAGTTGGGCATAACGCCGAACGTAGGAACTAAGAAGCATAGCGAAAACTGGATACTGGGTTGCTCCCATGCCGGAAGAAGAAGCAGTGGTACACATGAATGACTACTTTCCCCACAACGATGATAGACGAGTGAAATCTAGAAATTGCATTGAAGAAATACTTATGTTGCAGGTGTCCTTTCAACATTCGAATTTCACTTATTTGGCATTGTTATGCTGGTTCAAGTAGCATAAATAGCAATTGCCACTCATGCCCACGCTAAAGATCAAAATCACAGAAATTAAAGATCGAAATCACAGAAGAATTTCTAGTTTCTAAGAATGAGTTTAATATATATAAATAACACACACCTGCACTACAAATTTAAATTTAAATTTGCCTCTCATTCTCAGATTCAAATTCAAATTTACGCACTGACAACATTTAAAGAGGACCTTGATGACACAGCGGAGCATTAGATGTGATGGGAGGTTTCCAACTTCGTCGATTTGATAGAAATTTTTCGTCACCGGAGCCGATCACTACAACCGATGAATATCTATGGATGATGGATGCCCATATTCATGGGCATGGCAGAACCGATGGGGCCTGACACCTAGCAGAATCGTCTTTAAGACGAGTCTGTCCCGTAAATAAGGGCAAGAGCTATCCATTGAGCTGCAAAGCATTTAATGTAGCTGCAGCAAGCTTGATGATCATTGGATCTTGAGCTCCTCAAAATCCAACGGTCAACAAACCTACTGCAACCGCATTAAATGCTCTGCAGCTCAATGAATAGCTCTTGTCGTAAATAAGGCTCTCCCATAAGGTGTCGACTGGAAGAGTTGTCAACAGACGACAAACACAACCATCATTCAAATTTCAAACAATGTGGGAAACTGCCGTGCCGTCATAACCTTAACCCTTTTTAATTTGCTTTTCACGTTCGAATAAAGAAATTGATAAGCTATGGGTGACGGCGCCGCTTATTAATGCAACGTCTGAACAGGATACAGGCAAATGCGTCTGTAACGCGACAGTACAGACACGATATTGAAGGCGGCGAGAGCTAACGATAGAGCTACAGAGTCATTAAGACTCTGTCAGCTCATGCATGCATCCATGAGTCCATCAATGCATGGCTCGGGCAGTCAATTCTCGGGAAACCGCGACGTACTTGAACTTAAATGCGCCATGTTTTATGGGTTTTGGATCGACCAGAACAATCACCAAACTGATCGTGGACTTTGAATAAGTTACATAATCAAATCATATTATTAGGATTTTTGTATCAAAGTAATAATAAAAGAATCAAATAAGGAATATAAAGTTCTAACAACTTTAAAGAATTAGATATTATGACGGAATCTCTTTATTAAGCCAACAACTAAATATGAGAAATAAATAAATGTTCTAATTTCTTAATATTTAAATATCCTAATTGTAAAAGCTTGGTAAGATTTAAACATCCTTATCGTAAAAGCTTTGTAAAATAGATAGTGAATATTTTATTAATATAATAATAATAAACATTTTATAGATAAATAGGAAGTTTAAGATATTCTAATTTTTAAAATTATAAAAAAATGTTTTTAAATAAAAAATAAAAGAAATTAAATTATAATTTTTAGAAGTTAAATTTAATATAAATATTAATAAATATTAATTATTTAATTTAGTTATAAATTATTTAATGATTTAATGATTTAGAAATAATATTTGTTGGGTACCTTAGTTGGTTGGAATCCAAATTCTCTTAAAATAATTACTTTAGATGTAGTGAGCCATGAACTCTATTCTCAAGGCTATAAACCATGTGAAAAAAAAAATTACAACTTCCCAATAAAAAACAATATTATCTATGTATTTTTTTTTTCATAAAAAAAGATCTTATATATTTAATATATAAAAAAAGTATCACAGAAATTACATTTCGATGACTTAGTCTTCACTTATCCATAACTGAATCCATAGCCAATGACTAGAAAGTAGCAGACTACTACCCAGACACCCTGTATCCCGTATGTCTTTAAACAATATAACATTCCACATCTACAGAAAAGTATCTACCCTGGTTAATTATGTAATCTACATTACATAATAAACCGCAGATATGATACCCCAAAAATGAACCATAAGATATAACAATCTTATGCGTTCATGCAGGTATGCCAAAACAACTAAAAAGTACCAAAAATAGTATATGAGGATGGATCTCGTCCATCCTCATGGGCCACCAAAAAGTTTCCAACCGGCCCCTCTAGTGCCTGCTTAGATAAGAGATCTGCTCCATGATTGATCTCTCTATAAACATGCTGGATGCTGATCACTGAGAATTGTCTTTTCAGCTGCAGGATACGATCCATCCAAAAGGTTAAGTGCACAGATTCTAAATGAAAAATACCTTTAAACCATTCTACTATGACCCTGGAGTCTCCAGCTAATTGAATGGATTCTATGCCCATAGATCTAGCAAAATGAAGTATACTCCACAATGCAAGTAACTCAGACTGAGTGTTGGTACCATAGCCACAATTCCACTTTATATTATATCTACCCAGATGAGGCGCTATTAAGATAGCCCCAGCTCCACACTTGGTACCACCTTCTTAAGAGGCCCCATCAAAGTATCCAATAGACAAGTCATGCTGAAGAGTAGGTTGTTGAATAATGCGCTGCTTAAGCACCTTGGGCCGCTTTGATCCCACATTCCATATGTACTGAACCTTATCGACAATCTGATGCGGAGTAGAATATACATCCCTGAAGATGATGGAGTTCCTTGCCAGCTAGATAAATCTACACACATGAAATGGAATAGTCCTCAGTTCATCTCCACCTGTAATCCAATTCCTGAAAGCCTCAATAATATTTAGTCCATGCCACAATAGTTCTGTTTCAAAGAAATGTCCAATATGCTGCCAAACCTGTACAGAAAATGAGCATTTAATCATCAAATGTGTAATACTTTCCTCAGCATCGTGGCACAACGGACAGATACCAAGACCCGCGAAGCCTTTTTTCTGAAGCATGTTCCACGTTAGAATACGTTCAGCCAGCATTAACCAAGAGAAAAGTATCGTCTTAAGGGGGATATTCCACCGCCAAACCTCCTTAAACCATCGTGGAATACATTCCAAGAATGTGGAAGGAACAAAAGATTTATAAGCAAGAGCCGCAGAGATAGTCCCTGTTTTAACATTTTTGCTCCAAAATAGGGAATCCTTACATCGGTTCATATAAACACTTAAGAACTTAATATAAAGTTATTAACATAAAAGTACCAATATATGATATTTAAAAATTTAACAACTATAGTTAGAAACATTATACAAAAGCTTTAATAATATTATTAAAAGCATTTTATTATAAAATATTAACATATTTAAAATGT
>LPNX010555823.1:914861-966844 GCA_001517045.1 Pseudotsuga menziesii | reverse complement strand
TTTTAAATATCATATATTGGTACTTTTATGTTCATAACTTTATATTAAGTTCTTAAGTGTTTATATGAAGATAATACATAGAAAATATTGTTTTTTATTCGGAAGTTGTGATTTTTTTTTCACATGGTTTATAGCCTTGAGAATAGAGTTGGTGGCTCACTACATCTAAAGTAATTATTTTAAGAGAATTTGGATTCCAACCAACTAAGGTACCCAACAAATTTTATTTCTAAATCATTAAATCGTTAAATAATTTATAACTAAATTAAATAATTAATATTTATTAATATTTATATTAAAAATAACTTCTAAAAATTATAATTTAATTTCTTTTATTTTTTATTTAAAAACAATTTTTTATAATTTTAAAAATTAGAATATCTTAAACTTCCTATTTATCTATAAAATATTTATTATTATTATATTATTAAAATATTCACTATCTATTTTACAAATAAGGATGTTTAAATCTTACCAAGCTTTTACAATTAGGATATTTAAATATTAAGAAATTAGAACATTTATTTATTTCTCATATTTAATTGTTGGCTTAATAAAGAGATTCCGTCATAATATCTAATTCTTTAAAGTTGTTAGAACTTTATATTCCTTATTTGATTCTTTTATTATTACTTTGATACAAAAATCCTAATAATATGATTTGATTATGTAACTTATTCAAAGTCCATGATCAGTTTGGTGATTGTTCTGATCGATCCAAAACCCATAAAACATGGCGCATTTAAGTTCAAGTACGCCGCGGTTTCCGGAGAATTGACTGCCCGAGCCATGCATTGATGGACTCATGGATGCATGCATGAGCTGACAGAGTCTTAATGACTCTGCAGCTCTATCGTTAGCTCTCGCCATTGAAGGCGGCCGGGCAACAGTTATAGCCTATAGGTCTACCGTCTGGCCCTGGGCAGGTGCGTGAAATGCGTCAAGACTGAAGAACACTGTCAGGAAGAACGTGCGAGGGAACCAGAGTCAAGAACACAGCTGTCAGGAGGAACATGCAAGGGACCCGGGAGGGAGGAGACAACATTCCAGAAAGGAAAAATAATCAAAACTAAATATACTTCACGTGAAGTGGACGTGGACTGGCCTCCACTGCCAATCCATGTGAGCGGTGACTCAGCGAAGTACACCTAACATTCCTTTTTCGGAGTAGGATAAAAGACAACTTCTTTTTTTCCCGAAATTAAGATAAAAATCGATTAAATTTGTTAAAGTAAATTGAAATTGTTATTTCCAGTATTTTGTGATTTTGACAATTGTAATTATCAAGTTTTTAAAACTATTCAGATCGCTAAAATTACTAATTAAACAATCCAAATCACAATGTCAAGTGTCAACAATACTGGATTTCGGCAGGCTAAAGGCGTTTTGGTTGCGCTTATATTGCTCCTTTCTCGAGTGTGGTATGAGTAGGCAATGCATTTCAATTTGAAGGCCTTAGACTTTTAGTTGAAAATGATTTTTATATATTTCTAATAATAAAAAACCAAGTAAATACACTTCTCATAGAAAGTCACATAAGCCTTGACCTAACATAAAGTACAAGGTGTACCTGTTAAATGTTCAGGTTAGGTATTTCTTCATGTTAGGTCAATGTTCTTATGAAATGTCAGGTCTTTGTTAGTTTTCAATGTTTTTTTAGACGTATAATTTTACATATGTATTTTTTCTATATTGATAAAGTTTGTATTATAATGATTGTACATAGGTATTTGTTAGTTTTCAAGTTTAGTTTATATCATGTGTTTTCTAGTTAATTGATCAAGTTTGTATTATAATGATTGTAGTTAAGTATTTGTTAATTTTTAAATTTAATAATTAATTGATTTGTTTTTTTTTTATATAATTTAATATTAAAGTAATTATAAAAAAAATTAAGTTCATCAATTATAGATTTATGTTAATAATATATTTTTAATATAAAGTTTAATATTCAATATTAAATACAATGTAAGTGTACCACTACATATAATTGTTTATAAAATTATTTTTTAAATATTAAATTTTTCATATATATATATATATATATATATATATATATATATATATATATATCAAAATTATAGTGAGTTTGGGATGCTTTTTTAGAAGCTCTTTAAGCATAGGAATACATTTTTAAAACAAAGTAAATAATTGGTTCCTTAAGGTCGGACAGACCAATGGACATTAACCACCACCACCACCATCATCATCACATAGATTTGAAGAGATAGATATTCAAAAATAAGTTATATAAATACTTTTTAATTAATGTATTTTTGTTATAATTAATAATAATAAAAGAATATTCCAATAATAAATATTTATAATTAATAATATATGATAACTACATTTTCAATAAAGTGTTTAGAAAAATAATATACAATTGAATTACATTTTGATAAAGTTGTATAATGGTTTAATATGATTTACATTTAAAGATTATAAGTGGATTCCTTTTCTTCATTGCATTGAAAAATAAAATTAGAAAACATAACTTACATTATCAATAACATTGAAAAATAAAATTAGAAAACATAACTTACATTTTCAATAAAGTGTTTAGAAGAAGATTATTCAATTGAATTACATTTTGATAAAGTTGTATAATGGTTTAATATGATTTACATTTAAAGATTATAAGTGGACTCCTTTTCTTCATTGCATTGAAAAATAAAATTAGAAAACATAACTTACATTTTCAATACTCTTTAGAAGAAGATTGTTCAATTGAATTACATTTTGATAAAGTTGTATAATGGTTTAAAATGATTTACATTTAAAGATTATAAGTGGACTCTCTTTTTTCATTGCATTGACAATAAAATTAGAAAACATAACTTTATAATAGGAATAATTTCTTAAATATTTAATATATTTAATCTCTTTTTTAAAAGATGACATATTTTATGTTTCAAGTTGATATCTTTCTAATTAAATAAAGATAACTTTTGTTGTGGTTATATTTTTTAGTTGGTATTTATGAAACAATTGACATTCTCAAATATTTTCTCCCTTGTTATTTTAAAAAATTAAAATAAGTTTTATCTTCAAAATTGATATCTTTTAATTACATAAAAATATCAAATTTTATTATTATTAGATGTGGTTATACACTTTTTATTTGGTATTTATCTAACAATTAATGTTCTCAAATATTTACTTTCTTTTTAAAAGATTAAAGTATATTTTATTCTCAAAGTTCATATCTTTATAATTATAAAAATATATAACATTTTATTAACGTGTGGTTATACTTGGTTTATATATGCATTGGTGAAGTAACTATGAGGATCAAATAAATAAAAGTAATTTCAAATAAATAAAAGTAATTATAAAAATATATAACATTTTATCAACTTGTGGTTATACTTGTTTATATATACATTGGTGGATTAACTATGAGGATCCAAATAAATAAAAGTATTTGTTGTGTTGTAACTATTGATCAAATAGACATATACTTTTCTTAATATAAAGTATATTTTGTTCCGTTATAAAAAAATCTTATGATTATATAATTTTTATTGGGTATTTATCAAACAATTTTAAATTTTATTTATTACTATATAATTTTAATTCTAATTCTATTTATTTAAACAATAAAATCTTTTATACATATATATAGATGTTTAATGCATGCTCAATAACATTAAATTGTTTAACATTTTTATTGGTGTTATGTACATTTACTTATGGGTTTTGAACTTAGGTAGGGACAACCATAGCATACTTTTGCAACCACCAAGACTACAAGAAGAACCCTTCATTAATAAGCAACTCTATACTTTGTGGGTAACAAATTTTACACTGCCCATCACATTGTATTTTGGCAATTGCAATAATAGAAACAAATTGCAAGGATAAAAGGTTTAAATCTATTTATTTATATAGAATTAAGGCTAAAAAATATTTATTTTTACTGAAGAAAAAAATTATTTTTTTTATATTTATTGTGGATAAAAAAACAATATTCTAGTAAATATCATATCTTTATTGTAATTGATCTAATCACATACAAGTCTAGAGTCAAAATTATACTGATCTAATCACAGACAAGTCTAAAGTCAAAATTATGAATACGTGGCTGTAACTATTAGACTTAATAATAATACATAATCAAAAAAAGAAAAAGGATCATTACAATAGTCTTCCAATCTGTCAATCTGCTATCATCCAAAGGCAAAAGACCAAGTGTACTACTTTCAATACATTGAAATAGAACCCCTACATAGCAGGGCATTGTCATTGAGTTCCTCAAATAAAAGACCTTCAACTATGCCAATGGTTTTTTTTTATCGATAAAGAAATTGTTGGGCCTTCACCCAATTACAACTATTCCGAATATGCATTTCCTTGTTTCCAAATCTTCTCCATTCAAGATTAAGGAATAGGATGCATCGAACTAGGACCTTCATTCAAGCTTAGCGTTCATGGAGGAAGAAGGCAGCCCTGATTTGCTTTGTAGTCTGCCAACTTATTCAGATCACGAAGAATGTGATAAGAGGAAACATAAACACAGTCTATCAAAATGAAGTGCAACCTTTGCATAGTCACATTTAAACTGAGGTTGTTGAACTTTGTAGCAGGGTTTAAAACTTTTATTATAATTTATGAATCTCCAAATATTTGAATGTTGTTATGTCGAGCTTCCTTTGCAAGTTGACATGCTTTTAGAAGTGCAAATAATTATGCTTGATTATTTGTAAGTTTTCCTACTCCCTAGCTGAAGCTGGTTTCAAGCCTTCCTTCTGGGTAGAAAATCAGTCCACTTGCCCCATTTTTTCCTGGATTTCCTTTTGATGCTCCATCAAAGAAGATTGAGACTTTGTTTTTCTTTTTCCACCATTCTGTAAATTCATTTTCCGTCATTCTTACCTGACATCTTGGTTTAATAATAGACCTGCCTGAACCCAACTGAATTTTATCCACATGCAGTGATCCAAGCCATTTATGCTCAACTTCAAGTTTAATGGCATCAATTTGAAAATTCCCACTACTTCCAAAAGAAAAGCCTTAGCTTTTATTGCTACAATTTTTGGCTTTGTGACTTTACTGTTAAAAATCAAATCATTTCTGGCTAACCAAATTTTCCACCATAAAAGTTTTGAAATGGCTTGCCATATTTTCCTCCATTCATGACTGGTTGAAAGAAGACTAGGATACCTTGACTGCGAGTTTTTAAACAAGTTAACAGGTTCAGAATTTAAAGGAATAGGAAAATAAGGCAGCCCACTCAAGAAATGTGCACAAACTTTCTATGTAAAAATGCATCCGACAAAGAGTTGAGCTGAAATTTCGACAGCTTGAAGACAAAAACAACATCTAAATGATCCAAAGAAACCTTGTTTTGACATATTTTCATTGGTTAATAATTTCTAGTGCATAAGAGTCCAAGTAAAAAAATTTACTTTTGGTATGCTAGGCAAATTCCAGACCGATTTCTAGAAGCCTACATTGTGAGAAGAATAAATGGAATGCTGCAATAGTTGAAATCCGCGAGCAACAGAGTAGATGCCAGAGGTTCCCCAACCCCACACGTCCTTGCAAAATATGTGGATGGGAGCCAGACCAGACAACTTTTCCATTAACAAAATTTGTTGAGAAGAAAGGTTGGGATGGGCACGTTCTGGCAATTTTGGGAAAGCCCACGCAACCCAGTTTCCATTACTGTCCCATGAAATAATATTAGAGAGTATTAAGAGACCTTTATTTACCAGGCAGAGCTTAATCTCAATGAGAGATAAATCAGAGTTGAGAGGAGCGTTACCTTTTATTTTATCATCCCACAAGAATGTATTTTTGCCATTTCTTGGAATATGATATAGATGTTGTGTAAAGAATTCACGTCCTTTTCTGCATAAGTCCCAAGTGATTGAACCTTTAGGAGTATTTTTCGTCTGAAGATTTCTTAAAATTCCTCCTTGAAGATATTTTTTCTAGAAAATTTGGCCGACTAGATGCTTTTTATCAGAGAATAGTTGTCATAGTAATTTTCCTCCCATAGCTAGATTGACCAATCCCATATCTCTAATTTGCAATCCACCTTCTAATACATGCCTTTTAACAATATCCCATTTAACCAAATGCAAACGATTCTGATTTCATTTTCCACCTCTCAAGATGAAATCTCTGATCAGCTTGGATATCTGATCCATAATCAATTTTGGAGCTAGGAGAAGAGATGATTGGTAAATAGGAAGAACTGAGAGAATTGACTTAATCAAAATGAGCTTCCCTGCCTTCGTAAGCCAATGGCCACCCCATGAGGCAATATTTGCTTTTATCTTGCCAATGATTTCCAGCCAGAGAGAAGGGTTGTTTTTTCCCAATGTTAATGGAAGTCCCAAATATTTAACCTTGTCCCATGTAGCATAACCTTCAAAGCCTAAACTCTGAGATATATTTGCAATTGTTGAATGTTATACATTCTAGCCATACACGACACTCTTACGATTGTTAATGAAAGCCCCTGAAATAATACAAAAATGTTGCATAATTTCTGCAAAAACTCTTGCCATCTTTAATGAAGGTCCTCCTAGAAGAAAAGTATCATTCGCAAAGAGAGCATGGTTAATAGCTTCAACTCCACTTGTTGAATTGATGCTCGGAATAATCCCATCATTTTTCCCTGTAGTTAACTTTCTACTCAAAGAATCAACCATTAGAATATACAAAAATGACGAGAGTGGGTAGCCTTGTCGAAGACCCCTGGTTGCTTGAAAGAAGTTTGTTGGTCTGCCATTAACCAATGGTGCTATCCATGGCTTATCCATACAAGCTTTTATCAAAATTATAAAAGCAGGGATAAATCCAAAAGAACGTAGAACTGAGTAAAGAAAAGATAGCTTTACCCTGTCAAAGGCATTTTCCATATCGAGTTTAATTAGCATGCCCTTTTCCTTTCTTTGAAAGATGGAATGCATGGCTTCCTGAACTTGGATCACATTGTCCATAATATGTCTCCCTTTTACAAACATGCCTTGAAGAGGTGGTATCAACTTCCCAAGCAAAAGTTTGAGCCTGTTAGCTAAGAGTTTAGAGAATATTTTATACGATGCATTACAAAGTGAAATAGGCCTGAATCGATCAGAAGGATTAAATTATTTAGGAATTAATGCAAGGAATGTGGAATTGGTGCATCCACCCACTTTAGCTTTTAACTGAAAATATTTAATCATCCAGTGTAAATCTTTTGTGATAACTATCCAACAAACTCTATAAAAACGAAAATAGAATTCGTCAGGGCTTGGGGCTTGATCCGACTCCATAGACCAAATAACATCAATGATCTCTTCCTCCGAAAAAGGCTTCATTAACTCAACATTTTACTCCTCCCTCACCAAACAAGGAATGTTGGACAAAAAATCAGAGGTCAAATATGAATCAATAGAGCCATCTTCCTTGTACAGAGCCTGAAAATGAACTTCGACCGCTTGTTTAATTTGAGAAACGCCTTTAAGAGTTTCACCAGATAGAGAGGAGATTTCTAAAATATGATTTTGGGAAAGTCTAGCTCTGTACTGTTTGTGGAAAAAAGAATTATTTTGGTCTCCCGCTTTCATCCAAGTACTACGTGACTTCAATCTCCAATATTCTTCTTCTTTCCTAAATGCTTAGAAGGAGTTAAACTGTGCTTTTTGTTCTTTTTCCAACACGACTGAGGTAATTTATGATTCTTCCATTTCCAATTGGATCTCCTCCAGTTTTTCTAGGGCCTCTTTTCTTTCACTAATTGGATTTTTCTGAGAGTGTTTTACCCATTCCTTCAACGAAGCTTTGGTGTTTTTAAGTTTCCTCTCCCACACATAATTCGACGATCCAAAGACTGGGAGATCCCACGCCTTGGATATGATACTCATAAAACCATCTCTGCCTATCCACCGTGGACTGAACCGAAATGGAATGGGGCCGAGATCCTCTTCATCTTCTAACTGCAACATTATCGGCTTATGATCCGAAGTAAGCTTAGGCAAGATACTTGAGGAAACAATAATTTTTTCCATTAGCAGAGAACTCTGAACCATAAATCGATCCAGCATGGAAGAGATGTTTTCTTCTCCAATTCGATTATTAGTCCAAGTATGTCTTCCTTTTTTTTATTTAAAATCAATCAATTCGCAGAGAGAAATGAGATTCTCCACCATTTTGAGCATGGGATCTCTCCCAGAGACTCCTCCTTTTTTCTCTTTAGGATCCATTGTGATATTTAAATCACCAGCCACCATAATCATTGGAAAGATAATTCTCAACAATAAAATATGTCATAGAATTCCAACATTCGCTTTTCTCCTGGAAATTGACAGGTACGTAGAGATTGAAAATAGCAAGGGAAATCTTACTTGGGATGTGCCGGAGTTCGGAAGATATTTTCAGAGAGAAAATATTCTCTGTCCACAAGGTTGCAACTCCACCAGAAGAACCTCGAGCACTCACAGCGATCCCTGCATTCTTTTTCTAGCTCTTTTTTCTTAAGGATAGGAGGCTATCCTCATCTATTTTTGTCTCTTGGAGCAGAAGAACATCAGGAGAAGCCATTCTTAATAGATATTTAACAACTTCCACTTTCGATGAATTTCCAAGCCCTCTACAATTCCAAGATACAATGTTCATTATTTATTATTGGAAGAAGGAGGAGGGCCTCCTTTTGAAGGTTTATCCATGATATTACTGGCAATTGACATCTCTATTGTAGCTTGACTTCCTTGCATCTTCAGTCGCTCATATTCTTCCTCCCAAACCTTCTTAAGAGATTTGCGTCCTTTTTTTGAGGACCTCTCAAGAGATTCTTCTTCAGATGAACCAGAGTTATCCATGGGTTTCTTTTTTTGCCATTTCTGCATATGTGGGAGAGTATCCATCAGTAGGGGAGCCAAGATTCGACTCAGCCAATTCTTTATTTTCTTCTCGAGTATGATCTTGAGATTGAGGAACTTCTCCCTCTTCAAGAACTGAAGTCACTTGTTCTTCTGGATTTCTCAGTACATCGAAATTGTTTTTTGTTGTTATTTCCTTCATAGCTGCTCCAGTTTCATGTTGTTTTTTTCCGATGGGATTACTACCCGACCCCATTTCTTCTCTTTTTTCCTTTGAATTATTTCCTTGCTTTGTTGTACTTTTTTTTTGGACTTGTGTCCATTGTTCTCCCTTCTCTTTGGTTGCTTCTTCATCATCTTTCTTCTTGCATAATCTGGCAAAATGCCAGTAGCCATGGAAATGTCTGCACTTAAATGGCAACTGCTCATAATCAAGCTCCTGCACATGTGACCAATCTTCTATTATCAACTTAATCGCTTCAGGAATCCCTACCTCCATATCCACTTCAACACATATTCGAGCACAAGTATATTGTTCTCTTATTTCAACCCTATCAATATACTTTGCTAAAGTGTTTCCTATAGCTTCAAGAGACTCTGAATTCCAACAATGAAGAGGAAGATGCGGCAACCTAACCCATACAGGAACAACAGAAGGGACATCTTGATTCGGATCAAAATCTGGAGTCCACTTATTTAGGTAAAGCCCTTGAGGGCCCATGAAATATGGCCCGTTTCTAAAAATTAAATCTCGGTCTGCTGAATTTTCAAAAACAAAAACATAATATCCTTTACCTATTAGGTTGCTATGAATACCTTCTGAGATAAGGGGTTTCCAGTTTCTTTGAACCCACCCTTTGATTTCCTTGGGAGATGGCCAAAGACCAGTAAACTAGCCAATCAGACCTCGATTTGAAATATTCATGGTTGTTCGGCATGGTTGTTCCGCAAGTAGATCCACCGAGGGAATATTGTCTAGTTTCTTGGCAAAAGTCTGTTGGTTCTGAGTGGGCTTCTCGTTGCTGATTGCTACTACCAATCTCCTGAAAGCAATGAGTTTAGGGGGAGGGGAGGAACCCCCTCCATCAGCCATGACTCTCAGAGCATTGATTGTAGAGATATCAGAAGCATAATCAAACTCCCAAATCCAATCTCAAAGAACAATGAAAAAGTTGCACCTAGGACACAAATTCCTCCACCGATTCGAGCTTCAACGTGGGACAGAGAATCTAAGACCCGTAGCGTACAACCAAAGGAACTCTTCAGAAGAACCAAACCGTTTGCACAACCACCGATTTGAGCAAAGGTTGGTCGAAAGGCGAAGAACTTCACCATATCTGAAGAAAGTTTGAAAATCTTCTTGGAGCAAAAATTTTCGGCTTTTTTTTTTGATAAACCATCTGCAAGTGAATTTTACTCTCTAAATATATGTAAAAAGAGGTAAGTGCAGAGAAAGTTGAATGTAGGTTCTTTATTTTTGACATCAGTGATCCAATGTGA
The DNA here is from genome assembly GCA_001517045.1 of Pseudotsuga menziesii. NCBI lineage: Eukaryota > Viridiplantae > Streptophyta > Pinopsida > Pinales > Pinaceae > Pseudotsuga > Pseudotsuga menziesii. Next base: position 956,531 of record LPNX010555823.1, on the reverse strand, counting down.
TCACCTATAGAGAGGATAACCCAGCTTCCCAATCCACTTTTATTTTAAAATCTCCCAACACCTAGAGGGACAAAATACCCAAATTAAAAGCAACATTAAGTCCCACATCCCATACACAAATGAAAACAATGACCATTGTATAGTTTAATAACCATACCACCACCACATAGTCAGAGTTGACTTGCCCCATCAAAATAACCAACAACATTCTTTGAAATATCCCAACATTTTAGTACTAACAATTGAATAATTTTGTGCCTTATTATACAAAACAACAACATTATTGTATCTCTAAATCCCCTCAACAAACAAATTCCGGTATATAAGTGTAGCCTAAGGAAGAAATATTTAAAATCTCATATAACAATGTTAAACTTGCACAATATTTGGAGGCTAAATTTATCTATACATTCAGAAAAAAACAATCTAAAAACACAAATTTCAAATTTATTAGAAAAAAATCATAGCATTCTTACCAAAAACTCTAAAATAAGTTAAATAGTAAAATACTATTTAAAATGAAATATATTTTTTAATTTAAAATAATTTAAAATTAATATATATATAGAGAATAAAAAAATCTCAAAAAACTCTTTGTTTAACTAGCAGTGTCTAGTTAGAGTGGTTCATGTAAACATAATAATAATTATATTTTAATTAGCTAAATGTTAAGAGACAATTTCTTATCATGTAGTAATTTGACAAGAATATTTATATTATCTTAATTACGGCTAAAATTTGAGAGATAACTTATTTTTTTAATTCAATTCAAATCAAAATTACATATATCCCGAGGTAAATCACTTTATATGACCAAACACTATCAAACATGGTTGTTATATATGACAAAATACTGTCAAACATGGTTGTTAGATAATAAAAAATTCACACAAAATACAACTTAATATTATTTATAAGTTGTCATAGCTACATACATAGAATATAGAATATAGCTTAATATTCTCTTAAAATATTTAGGACAAACAATTTACTTAAATATATATGAGACAAGAATATTTATTTTATCTTAATTAGTGCTAAAAATTTGAGAGATAACTTGTATTTTTAATTCAATTGAAATCAAAATTACATATATTCCGAGGTAAATCAATTTATATGACAAAATACTGTCAAACATGGTTGTTATATATGACAAAATACTGTGAAACATGGTTGCTACAGACACAATTTTTTTTCACACAAAAAAACAACTCAATATTATTTATAAGTTGTGTCATAGTTACATACATAGAATATAAAATATTGTTTAAAATTCTCTTAAAATATTTAAAACAAGCAATTTTATTTTATTTTTTTCCAAAAAAAAAGACTATACTTTATTAATGTATATGTATTTGTAGTACATATATTGGATCTACCATATATAGACAAGACAGAATATAGTGACAATGTCACGGAGCCAAATAGTCAAGTATTATAGACAGAAATAGAGCCTGAAACATAATGGAACATAAAAGACTTGGGACAAAAAAACAAAGCTTAACAGTGTAAAAAAAAAGGCACTTCAAGACATCGGCCAAAAAACACGGAAGATCAAAATAGAATCAAGTCAAGATAGTCTAAGAAAACCCTCTAAAGGTAAGGTTCCATTTTCCCAAAACTTGAAGAAATAAAAGCCTCCTCCACCAGATGGCCCTTATTTGAAAAACCCTCTGAACATAAGGTTCCATTTTCCCAAAGCTCGAAAAAATAAAAGTGTCCTCTGCCAGATAACCTTTCTTTGAAAAAACCTCTAAAGATAAGGTTCCATTTTCCCAAAGCTCGACGAAATAAAAGCGTCCTCCACTAGATGACCCTTCTTTGAAAGCAGACAATTTACTTAATATTATTTATAAGTTGCTACAAACATACATGGTTGCTAAAGACATACATTTTTTTTTCACACAAAAAAAACAACTTAATATTATTTATAACTTGTGTCAGAGTTACATGCATAGCTCAAAATTCTCTTAAAATATTTAAGAAAAACAATTTACTTAAATATATAGGAAACAATTTACTTAAATATATATGAGACAATAATATTTATTTGATCTTAATTAGTGCTAAAATTTGAGACGTAACTTATTTTTTTAATTCAATTGAAATCAAAATTACAGGACACACAATTTTTTTTTCACACAAAAAAACAACTCAATATTATTTATAAGTCATGTCATAGTTACATACATAGAATATAAAATATTGTTTAAAATTCTCTTAAAATATTTAAGACAAACAATCTATTTTTTTTTCGAGAAGAAAATATGAATCAAAGGTAACTTGGTTACATCAACAAGTTTCAAAGTTGAACAATGCAAGTCCACAGCATAAAAAGTTATCTTCAACCTCTACAAAATATTGTCAACTCCACATATATAAGATTCTAATCATATTCTCCATGAGGATACAGGAATCCAAATGTCATCAATCTCATCTGAAACCACCATGATACTGAGGAGTCAATGGAAAGACAGGGTGGCTGATCCAAGAAAACACTTCTGGGAATATCATAAAAAGAGAGGACAAGTCCATCTCTGAGATCCAAAGGATCAAAATAGTCTTGCCATACTCAAGTACATCAATGATGAGCTTAAAAGAGTAGGCTAAGTATAACCTAATATAGTTGTAAAGTACCATTCCCAATACACTCACTCGCAATGAATTCAGAATATAATAAAAGCCTTGAAGCCAAAGCAAGTGCTTCCTTGGATAAGCCATCCACCTTCCAATTGAATTCTTTGTACACATGACAAGAATTGAGGAAGAGAAAGGAAGATTCCAAGTCTCTGATGTTATGGCACCAACCATCTAAATTGAGAGCCGAGAGGTCTGCTCTCCCAATGAACCAATTTATAATGGCTAAAGAATCTCCACGAATATGTAAATAAGGCAAGCCAAAGATTTTTGCAGTAACTAGAAGTACCCATAGAGCAAGGAGTTCTTCTCTAGTATTTGTGATCTGACCACAACCCATTTTCAAACAGTAGTAATGATCCTGGCTAATAAGGAGGTATACACCAATACCATCCATCTTCTTGGCAGATGCTCCATAAAAAAAACCAGCTGGATAATCAACAACAGTTGCAATACTTAAGTTTCTCCTTTTGAGCCTCGTCTGAGAAGCCACAGGATGTGACTTGAGTTGTTCTAGGATATTATGAACAGTGTAATTTATGTCAGGCTTGTGATCCTCAAATATAGTTCTGTTCCTGGTGAGCCATATTTGCCAAGTCAACGGGAGGGGCAGATTCTTTAGCTTCTTTTCACAACTGAACCAATAATCCAAATTCTGTAGATATGTGCCCTCATTCTATACAATGGGATAGAGAAGAATAGATCTGAGGATCTGGATAACACTAAGTGTGAAACAACAATCTACGAAGAGATGATTAACAGACTCAGCTGCAACCTTACATAAGCAGCACCAATTAGGCCCATTCCAACCCTTTTTAATCATGTTATCCAAAGAGTTTATACGATTTGAGAGACATAACCAATTAAAACAGATAACCTTCAGTGGAATGTTACCATTCCAGATCAATGTGAGAGCTCTACTAGGTCTGTCAAAAAGAGTGCAAGAAGTAATGTAGTCATAGGCTAGTTTTGCACTGACAAAGCCATTTTTCTGATTGAACATCTAGACTAATGAGTCCACCTTTTCACCAAGTTTGATGCATCCATGGGATAGCCCATTAATATATAGAGTCCAAGCTTCCTTCCAGTGACCGCTTAAGTCAAGATAATTTGCAATGACCCAGTAGTCCCGGGAAGATGAGACAATACCCCCATTTTGAGCATCGAAAAAGTATGTGATACCATAGTCAGCAAGATAAATCCTGAGATCCTCAGGCAAGATATACCATTCATAAACCTGCTACAGGATCAACGCCCACTTTGATGCATTTTCCATTTCCTACCTTCTAGCCCAGGCATCTAGTGATCCAAGACATTGCCCTGATGAAGCCATTTCTTATATAGGAAGTACCATGCACTGTGAACCTATGTGATCGTAACCACTCAGCAACAATTTTGTTTTTTAAATATTTGCGCTTAACAATTTGTGACCAAATGCCTTCTCCATTTAATACCAACCAGAAGCTTTTCAGTCTAAGAGTCAAATTGAACTAGTCTACGTTCTTTATATTCCATCCACCAAATGCATATGGTTTGGAAATCGTATGCCAATCAACCAAATGAGCCATGTGATTTCCTTCAGAATTCCCCCAGAGAAAATTGAAGATGGAGCGCCAAAGATAGGTTATAATAGATCTAGGCATATGAGCCAGAGAGAGCCAATAAATCGCTAGCCCCATGAAGACGGATTTGACCAAAATCAGTCTATACTTTATTAATGTTTATGTATGTGTAGTACATATACTGGATCTATCATATATAGATACAACAGAACATAGAAACAATGTCACGAAACCAAATAGTCAAGTATTATAGACAGAAATAGAACCTAACACATAATGAAGCATAAATGACAAAAAAAACAAAACTTAAGAGTATTAAAAAAGAAGCAATTCAACACATCTGCCAAAAACCACCCAAAATCAAAATAAGATCAAGTCAAGATAATCTGAAAAAATCCTATAAAAATAAGGTTCCATTTTCCCAAAACTTGAAAAAATAAAAACGTCTTCCACTAGATTGCCCTTATTTGAAAAACCATCTTAAGATAATATTATTTTCTCAAAGTTCGAAAATAAAAGCGTCCTCTCTTAGATAGCCTAGCCCTTCTTTGAAAAACCCTCGAAAAATAAGATTCCATTTTCCGAAAGCTCGAAGAAATAAAAAACGTCCTCCACCAAATAAAAGCTTCCTCCTCCAGATGGCCCTTCTTTGAAAACAGACAATTTAATTTACTTAGCATGACGCAATTTGGACATGTTAATATTTACTTGTGGCTACTGGTTACCCCAATTAACAAATTTTGAAATTTCAACCTGCTCTCATTGAAATAAGATGAGTCATCATTTCCAACCAGGTCTCAACTACCCCATCACCATCAGCCGTACAATTTGTCAAATACTTGTGGCTACTGGCAAATTTTGAAATTTCAACCTGCTCTCATTGAAATATAGATGAGTTATCATTTCCAACCAGGTCTCAACTACCCCATCACCATCAGCCNCGTACAATTTGTCAAATACTTGTGGCTACTGGCAAATTTTGAAATTTCAACCTGCTCTCATTGAAATATAGATGAGTTATCATTTCCAACCAGGTCTCAACTCCCCCATCCCCATCAGCCGCCGTAGGACCAGCCATAGTAGTGACTAAATAATATGATTCCATTCCATTATTTCACTTATTGTACAACTTGCTCTTCCTTCCTCCTGTGGTAGACTTGGGGGTCCTGCAGCTGTCTGCAATGGGCTCTGATTGGGTTGATTTCTTCAGAGGAATGGAGAAGCCAGTGGCTGCTTTGGCAGTTCCAGCAGTTGCTGTGTTCCTCTCATTTCAGCAGAAACTTGGGTTGGAATGGGAAATGCCATACTCCATTGCAAGGGGTTTTTTTCAGCTCTCTGTTATTGGCTTCGTTTTGCAATTTATCTTCCGCCAGCAAAATCTCGCTTGGATTTTCACGTCCTATCTTTTCATGGTACGCTCTCTTCCTTCTTGTTTCAATTCAATTCAATTATGTTTCTCTATGGTTGCTCTGTGTAATACCAAATATTAATCAAGGTTTTTTGCTTTGAAAACATTGTGTGTGTGTTTACTTTTTCCACGTCTTAGTATCGTTATCAGTTAGTTCCATGAAGTAGGCAAATAATATGTAGTGGGCATGGAATAATGGATAACTGAATGTATATAATAGGCAGAGATTTCTGCATCTTTTTGTTTTAGAAATGCAAATCACATCACAGTACAAACTAGTGGTATAAATCCAAATGAAAGCTTAGTTCAGAAATTGTTAGACACCAGTTGTAGCCAATCAAATCAATTGACAGTAGAGATGCTTAGCCTGCTAGCTGATAGCACAGTGACTCCCACAAAATAGCTCAGAAACTAATTTTCTTAAAGTTCTGCTCCTATATACCAACTGTGTTTCCAATGTTCTTGCAAAATTCAAGTAAAGATGGTGCCTGAAGTATTGCAGGGCTGATCTGATTGGAGTAGTAGTTTTAACAGCAAGCAAGGGAGATATAGTTGTCCATAGGATCAATTTCAGTTGAACAGTTTGTTAGATGTTCCTTATTAAGCAGAGTAGGAATAGATAAGTGCCTGTGAGATGTTTTAAGACTGCTCAGTCATCAATACCAGAGTTCTCTGCTTGGGAAAGCAGTAGCCATTCAGATCCTTACACTTCTCAATCTTTTAGGGAAATATGTAATGTTGATGTATGACTAATATCCAGTATGGAGTATCTCTTGATCTACCTTCTAATATCCAGTGTGGAGTATTTCTTTGCATGTAAGATGTAACGCTGAACTGTTGTTGAATGGTTTGCAATTTTGTTAGAGGATACTGATTTTTGTGTTTTATGCTTAGTTGTAGCAGAGGTCAAATAATGTAAAATTGAATCACGGTAGATGGCAATGTGGATTAGAGCTTCAGGTCCCACAAGATGCTTGCCTAACCATCTGTGATTGTCAAAAGGAAATTCTCATTTTCTCAATAGGAAATTAGATATTTATGTTTGTATGAGAAATTGCTTTAAGGGGTTTAGAATAGTTACATATGAACATAATGCAACCAACCAATCAAGGAAGCGTCGTTTTGGATTTCTCTGGTCTGGATAACGTTAGAGGTGGGAGTTATGCGTATTATTTATCAATGTCAATTATCTTACTGTATATGGTTCTGGACATTTTGGTTAAAATTATTTCAAATGGAGAAAGTGGATGATACTTATTATGTGGAAATAAGAAGTTTTAACTCTAAAAAAATACAGGGTATTTAATTTATTTATTTTTAAAGAGGTTAGTGGTTCCATTTCAATAAGATTTCCATTTTGATCATGTAGCACTTTTATGGTGGAACTATGCTTCTATGGGTTTGGTCCCTTCTTAATCTATCAAGATCAATTAAAATTTTAATGTTTGGTTGGCTTAAATAATAGTATAGATTATAAAAAAAGTGAGGTGTTTTGAATAACAATTGTCAAGCACTTATTATTGAGTTATAGAAGAAAAGACACTAAAAACACCCATTTATAAATAAATTTTGATAGGTTTTTGCCAAATTTCCACCATTGTCACAATTCTACCATGATTGCAGTTCCACCATGATCATTTTTCTCTTCATGGTAGAATTACACCCACGAGTATTTTATTTGTCTTTGAATCAACTCAAAACCTTAAAAAAACTTAGAAAATATTGAATTGATCAATACTTCGATGTTTGTAAGATTCTAGCATAAATGACTAAAAATGGAGTATTTTTAGTGACAATTATCAAATTCCCTTCTTCTAGGATAAAGGACACCCAAAAGACCCCTCATTCCAATGAAAGTTCTAGCTCAATTTTGGTGAATTGTTTTTCCCTGATCATAGTTCCACCACAATCACAATTCCCACCATGGTGGAACTATGCCCCCAAGTGTTTTCATGTCTTTGAATTGACCCAAATCCTCGAAAAAGCTTAAAAACTATTGGATCAATTAAAAATATACTGCCTTATTTCCCCAAATTCCAACATAGAAGACCAAATGTGGGGAATTTTGGGTGCCAGTTATCAAACACTCACATGTAAACAATTTATACAAGGATAGGATAAAGGGCACTCTAAAATCCTTCTTTATCAAAAAGTGGCCCAATTCCATTAAGTTGTTTTCCCTTCGTTGTGTAGTTCACCACGATCATAATCTGCTTCATAATGGAACTATACCCCAAGGGATTTTCCCACTTAAAAATCGACCAAGATCAATTGAAACTCTAAAAACTTGTTTCTTTGGATCCAAATATAGAGGATTGGAAATGGGGTCCTTTGAGCACAAATTATCAAACACTCTTTTAGCTAGGTAGGAAAAAAGATTCTAAAATACACCCCACTTTCTATTGAAAGTTTAAATTGAATATGGCGAAAATTTCTACTATGATCATAGTGCCACGTGACTGTAGTTCCATTATGATCATAGTTCCATTCATGGTAGAACTATGCCCCTAAGGATTTCGCTAATCTCTTAAACAACCCAAAAATTTAAAAATCTTAAAAGCCATTGGATTAATCAATACTTTTACAACATATTTCGAAGAATTCTATCATATATGATTGAAATTATGCAATTTCAGTGATGGTTATCAAACTCCCTTTGTGTAGGATAATGATCACCCAAAACACCCCTCTTTCCAAGGAAAATTCTAGTCCAATTCTAGTGAAAATTTCTCCCTTGATCACAGTTTCACCATGATCCTAGTGTCCATCATGATTGAATTATTCCTCTTGGTGTTTTTCCATGTGTATAAATAGACCTAAAACCTCAAGAAAGCTTAAAAGCTATTGAATTGATAAAAAAACTTAATTTCTTCTTTCCCTAGATTCCAACATAGAAAACTGGAAATGGTCGAATTTAAATGTTAGTTATGAAACTCCATTCATGACACTTACAAGGTATGGGTATATGTTGTTGTTTTTCAAAACTAGATCCCATTTTGAATTGTATTATTTTCATTGTTTTTGCCACATTCCCATGTGTTTTTATGAACAATTTTCTAATTTTGTTTTAAATTTTGCGTGTGCGCGTGTGTCTATAATATATATATATATATAACACAAATAATTTTTTTATTTGTATGTGAGATGATTTAATTGCTAAATAGTTCAAGCAAAAATAAACTACACGTAAAATTTGAAACCAACCATAAGGCCATAGTGTTTGGAGACTTTTATCCTTTTGTAAAATTAAGTGGGCCAAGGATAAAAGTCTATCATAATTTTACAAAATTATTTTGAGGAAAGAAATGTCATTGAGAACCATGTTGTGAACACATGTCATTTGAATTTGAATTTGAATGGGCTTATGGATTATAATCAATGATCTAAATGGTGATTGAATTGCCTAGTCTCCCTCTTGTAATTGAAATTGATATATTAAGGGTGCAATTTTATAACATTGTTTTAAAATTCTACAACCATAGGTAGGAGTTCTATCATCGGTTAAAACTTAATTTAGAAGAATAAGCCAAACATGTATTTTTAGTATTTTTCTAGTAGTGAACCAAGACATTGGAGGGAGAAATCTAGTATATAATTTGTGAGAAATCAAAAGATAACAAACATGTATTTATTAATAAATACAAGAACAAGTCAATTTTGTGTGAAGACATAGTGTTGCCAAGATATGTTTCATGTAAGCTATAAAGTCCAAAAAGTGGTGCAATAAATGGGCAACTCAAGTGGGGTGCCAATGTCACCATACTATCTTCTTCTCGCTTTAGGTCATCTCTTCCCTAGCAAAAGGAGGGGGGTGTCCCTAGGGTAGGAGTGATAAAGCTAGGCAATGGAAGCTCAAAGTGAAATAGAGAGTTAGCTCTAACAAAACATGTGGTTGTAGCATATGAAAATATAAAGGTGATGGAAGGACTGAGACTAGTGCCTATCAAGATTGGAAAAATGGAGTCAATAAGAGAGTTAAGAGGGTGGAAAATGGATGAGTTTAGATAGTGAGAGGTGTTGTTACAACATGCAAGCTCTCACCTATGAGTGATAAATTACATTACTAGAAATATGAGTTATGTGGTTTCTTTCAAGGGTAATCCACTTATGCACATTCTAAGAAAAATAAAGTGTGACTTTATTCCGAGTTAAAAGACACCATGCAACCTTTATTTGAAATGGAAGGAGTTCTCCCACAAATCCAACCATGAAAAATAATTTGAGAGAGCTAGTCTTCCATAGACTTCAAACTCCATCTACTTTTACAACACAATTATATTTGTTTTCAATAAATTATCTAATAATAGCATAAAGTGGTTTAGATCCACTTCTCCTCGAAGGAAAACAAATAAAATAATGTTATATCTTAACCAACTTCTAATGAAAAGTCAAACAAATAATTTAATAATGAGAGTAGTTATGTCAAGTGACAACTTCCAACAAAAATAAGCTCAAGAAGAGTGGGACACCTCCTTAAAATAATTAGTTGGCCTTTTCAAATGCTTCAACTACGTCCTCAAATATCTCCAATAAAAGATAGTTCTCCACAAATGAGCAATGACCACCTTAAATGGTGTTGTCTAATCATTCTATGCTTTGGACTCTTTTGATCATTTTTATTGGAATTGGGCAATGAATCTTTGTTGAAATCGTCGTTTTGAATTGTTCAAATTGCATTTTTGATTGTATAAATGGATCTAGCGCATTCCAAAACCACAAGGTACTTTGATTTTGCAACTCCAACAATGTATATCTACAATTTCAATAATTTCAGCCAATTTTAGCCAAAAAATCGCCAAAAAAACATCTAAAACGTAGAAAGTTTAGTCTACACCCCTTAAAACATGTGAGGCCTCCAAGATGAAACATACCATCACAAAATGTAATAAATGCTCCTTTAAATCCTCTCATAGATCTTCATATGCTAGGAATCCTTCTTCTTGAAAGGAATGAACTAAGTAAAGCATCAAACTAGCACATGTGGGCTCATCATATGAAATGTCTCATCATAATAAGCATGAGAATGTGGCATGTGTGGCTTCTAAATGTGATACATACATCATCTAGGGTTTGGAAAAATGTGTAATAAAACCCCCCAAAAGTGAACACCATCCTTTTTAGGCTTCTCCAAGTGTCGTCCTTGATGTAAATGCAACAAAACCACAATCTAGGGATGGGCCCACTATGACAACAACAAAATGATCATGACATGATTAGGCCAAGTGGGTCTTGATTTATTGTTATAATATGATCATGACTTGTGGATTTCAATTTGATCCATTATCCTTTTCCTTCTCAAGTTAATATGATGATTTGCTTGTGCAAAGTTGAGAAGACGGGTATTACAATTCTCTTATGATGAATTATATGTGTAAATGAAGTATAATTATTTATCAACACATTTTGATTATGTCGAAGGTGTTCTTTCTCTGAGATCGTCATTCTAGGCATGGTTCCCAATTTTGTAGTCCCTCTCTCTAATAGGAATGTGACATGTGTTTTCAAAAATCTTGAATTAAAACATAGATATACTTTTGGCATGTTAGTGGAGGGAAATAATGGGTGAGATGGTACTTCCCACTTGTCTAATTGGATACACATAAGGTGCACACAACACACTTATTCAATGATCTCGTATGTAAGGATAGTATTTCCCCACTAACAAAAGAAACCATGAGTCTCAGCCATTGTTCATTACCTAGTCCTTGAACTTCCTTTGCTTCACAGAAGGTGCACGATATCTCTCCAATTCGATCCCATCAACATCATTTAAAGGATAAGAATAGTAAGTTGTGTGAAAATGTGCACGATACCATTGTACACTGTGCCAACCCCTGATGCTTGCTTCACGCTTACCTTGCCTGCTACATTCATTCTCTATGCATTCGAGCTAACCTTACTTGCTACATTCATTCTCTTCGGACTAGGAGAGGTGGTTCACCCTTACCTGCTACATTGGATTCTCTTCAGACTTGAGAGCGACTCGCCCTAAAGACACAAGCCATGAAATGTTTGTTGGGTTCATCAAATTTCTTCTAGCACTTTCTCCAGGTAGTGAATTTATTTACCCAAGATTTTATCATGGTTTCTTTTTGTTGTAGGTTTGATCTGAAACGTATGTTTGATTATTTGAATTTTTGATGAAATTATAGATAAAACATTGATATCCACAATGGCAAGGAAGAATATTATTGCTTGATAATGATCATTATTTCAAGATTAAGCAAGAGAGAAAAGAGTAAAGTTAAATCTTCTACACAAAACATACCATGAACTGTTTTTATAAGGATAGCTTAAAAAGTTAAATGTAACTTTACAGTTATTAGCTGTCCACTTCTATGCATGGCTTGGGGATTTGTACAACCATTGTGTATACAACTAACGCAACCATATTAATTATATGATAGTTGAGGAGAGGACAAACCTTACATGTACATGTGTTGGTTCACTTTGATTTTCATTCTTTCACAAACATTATTTTGTGGGGATACATTATGAGGAATACCAACAATTCCCATCATTTTAAGGATGACAAATGTTGTTATTGTATAGATTATAAGCGATTCTAAGAGAAACGAATGATAAAATTTAGATGTGTACTGAATGCTTCTCAATGGCTGAGATCTAGGGTTTCATCAAGTCATTCAATGGATTCCCAATGACATAGTTCTTCCCTACGCTAACCCTCCTTACTCTTGCGATCTGTCCTCTTCGCTTCCCCTTGTTCTCACCCATGGTCACCTGTACGGGTGGGACGCAATATCCCTCTCGGCTGCTTTCAGATTCTGCCTGCCCCATGCAGCTTCAGGACGCTTCCCTGCCTTTTGGAAGCCCTCTTCCCACTGACGTCCTGCAACCTGACACCGTCAAGCTTGCTAAGGAAATGTTGACTCTGACTATGGAAACAAACAAACCCTGAACTCACACATGCGTAGCTATGTCCGTAGAAAAACACAAAGTCAATCTTCCTCCTTCCAGAATCAACGCCAGGATTGAATATATGAAGACATACGCTTTTATCGGGACATTCATAGGAATTTGGCCTGCTGAAAAAGCTCTGCTCAACTGGATTGTTGTCAAATGGAATCCAAATGCATACTTCGACTTGTAGCTTGGCTCAAAAGGATTCTTCACCATCATCTTCTCCTTTCTAGAGGATAGAGATCATGTATTAGAAAGAGGACCTTATTTCTTTAACTCCATGGGCCTCTTTCTCAGGAACTGGATCGAGTGCTTTAATCTAGACACTGAAAATTTCTCTTGGGCACCAGTCTGGGTCCGGCTATACTTGCTTCCTCAGGATTATTGGGATGAAGAAACCCTCAAATACATTGGCAATGCTTTAGGATATTTTGTCAAAGTATCCGATCAAACCAAACAACAAAGGTACATTTCTTATGCCCAAATCGTGTCTACATGCACATTGCTAAAAGCCTACCGGAGTCTGTCACACTAGCTGATGAGAAAACAGAATGGGTGCAGCCGTTCGATTACGAACATGTGCCCTTCAAATGCAGGAAATGTCATGAGCACATACATCTATATCGAGATTGTCCCAAGAATAAAATTCTCATGGAGAAAAACCAAAACCCCTCCACAGATGAAGAAGGATTTAAGAAAGTCACCAACGTCAGAAGGAAACAGGGCAAGAAGAACCCCACTTTAAGCAAATCCTCGAATCCCTCCACCAACAATAGCTTTGAGGTGCGTGCGCCTCAACAAGATGAACCAGACAACGGAGAGGAAGGGGCACCCCCCACAATGAAGTGTCCTCACCAAGAAGTCCAAAAGGGAAAGAAAATAGATGAACTCAACCATACTATAAAAGATGACTCAAACAAATAGTCCCAACGTCCAAATGAAAGCATTCATGAGCATGAAATCCTAATCTCTACTCAAGACATTGATGTCTTAATGGATAAGTACATGGGGGATATAGATCTGGGAGATCTGGATCTTTTAGGACTGGAAGATTCCTTTGAAAAACAACGCTCTTCATGCAATAGCTCCCAAGCAAATTCAATTGCTAACTGACATACTACAATCATCTAGAACCCATACCAAGCTTGGAATCATTGCCAACAATCCCAAGGAAACAAAGAAAAGCCTCAAGGAAGCTAAAAAGAGAGGCCAGAAAATAGATATACAGAGAATTGCCACTCTTGGTACCAGGCTTGTGGAATCAGGACAATACTCCTAGCTTACAAAATTCTTCCCATACAACCCCATTATTAATCAATGAAGGTGATCTCCTGGAACATCAGAGGAATCAATAGTCCCAACAAACACATAATGATAAAAAAGAAGATTCAGCAAGTAAAACCCACCATTCTTATGTTACAGGAAACCAAATCCAATAGTGACAATCTTAACAACTTGATGGTCAGATTATGGAAAGGAAGTAGATCCATTTCTGTAGACTCTTCAGGAGCCTTTGGTGGTCTAACTATCTCCTGGAACCCTGTAGAAGTAGAGCTAGACAATTTTCTAGCCTCTCGTCACTCCATCTCTGCTCATTTCCATCTTCTTGGTACCAATTTATATGGCAGGATCACCAATGTTTACGACCCCCAACTTCTTGATCAGAAAATATCTTTCCTGGATTTTCTACATTGGCACACTCAAGATCAACCTTATCCCATAGATATTCTCGGTGGAGATTCTAATCTTATTACTTCTCTGAAGGACAAACGAGGGGGCGACGCTTACTCTCACAGAAAGATAAGTTCTTCAAGGACTTTATTGATAACAACAACCTGATCAATTTGGATACAAATAATGGGATCCACACTTGGTACAATCACAGAGGGGGGACTGCTCATATTGTGACCAAGATCGATCTTTTTCTCATTACATAACATCTTATGCTCAGAAATGAGGAAGTCACTGCCTCTATTATCCTTGTTGCTGGTTCTGATCACTGGCGTATCTACTTAAACTAGAAGCTAGGCGAGGAAGCCCAAAGAAATCCCTTCTGCTTCGAAATTTTTTGGCTCACTCACCTTGAGTTCTCTAAGATGATCAAGGATTGGTGGCTAAACACTGAAGTCACTGACTCCTCCTGTATGTTTATATTGCAAACTAAACTAAAGATTCTAAAGAACCATCTCAAACACTAGAATAGGCACACTTTTGGAAACATATTCACCAGTAAGGCCCAAATGGAATAGGAAATGGAATATCTACAACAACAGATTATCACAACTAGCAGAACTGAGGAAACGGACAAGCAGGGGCAGCAACTTTATTCTCAGATCGAGGAGCGATCCAAACAGGAAGAGATCCTCTGGAAATAGAAATTCAGAACCAAATGGCTATAGGAGGGGGAACATAACACCTCCTTTTTTCATCGCTCCACTATCTAGCATCGTATGCACAATCACATCACCCACACTGGTCATGACCGACCAAAATGCTATGCTCATGCAACCCACTACACTTCAGGAAGTGGAAACAACTATTAGACAAATGAAGGAAGACAAATCTCCCAGACCAGATGGCGTCACTACCAATTTTTTTCACTCCTGCTGGGACTTTCTCAAATACGAGATCTAGGAAATGGTGGAAGAATCTCTTAGCAACCAGAAGATTCTACCGACCATAAATGCCACCTTCCTCACACTTATTCCTAAAGAGAAGAAAGCTTCCACTCATAGTAAGTATTTTCCAATAGCGCTCTGCAATATTCTCTATAAAATTATCACCAAATTCATTGCCAATAGTCTCAAGCCTCTACTTCCTTCCCTCATCTCTCCGGAACAAACAGGCTATGTAGAAGGACGTCAAATCCTCAATGGAATCATTTTGGCTCATGAAGTCATACATCCCCTCAAGATCTCCAAAAAACCTAGTATGCTCCTTAAACTCAATCTCTCCAAATCCTTTGATAAACTAAACTGGACCTTCTTAGAACAAACCTTACTTGCTTTCGGTTTCGATCACTCCTAGACACGTTGGATTCTTCGTCTCATATCCACTACCTTTTTCTTTGTCCTCATCAATGGTGCCCCTTCTAGAACCTTCAATCCCTCCCGCAGTATCAGGCAGGGAGATCTGCTCTCCCCTTTCCTTTTTATCCTTATGACTGAAGGTTTGGGACGAATGCTCACTCATGCAACTACCCTTGGAACTCTCAAAGGCCTCTCTCTCCATGAGCACACTCCTCTCACCCACCAACCATTTGTGGACGATAACCTACTAATGGGACATCCTTCAGTCCAGGAAGCCAAATCTCTCAGCAATATGCTCTCTACCTTCTCCAGAGCTTCGGGTATGACTATTAATCTTGAAAAACCTGATATCTTCTTCAATACACCCTTACCTACCTAGAGGAATATCTCCAAAATACTAGGCTTCAAAGCTGCTAACCTCCCCTCGAAATATCTCGGTGCCCTCTTATCGACTCTACACTCAAACACTCTTCTTAGAGGTAACTGCTTACCAAACTTGAACTCTGACTCTCTCAGTGGACCCTTTGCACACTCAACCTAGTTGGACATCTTGTCCTCATCAAATATGTTCTACAAACGATGCCCCTTTACCTGTTCTTAGTCCTTGCTGCCCCCAAATGGCTTCTCAAATCCATCAGAATGCTGCAACGCACCTTTCTTTGGCAAGGGGAAAAATGCGCATCGTTGGGCCTTGGTAAAATTGTACATTGTTCATCGTACCAAAACTGATGGGGCACTGGGCCTTCGGGATCCAGCTCAAAGCAACGAAATTTTGAGCGCTAAAATCTGGTGGAAATGGATCACCAAAAACAACAGCTAATGGGCACAACTCTAGAATAAAAATATGCCACAGATTGGTCAGCTCAAAATTTAATCAGATACTCTCAAGACATCAAAGGCTCTCTCGTTTGGAAAGCAGCCAACTCCCTTTCCTAGAGACTATATACAATCTCAGTCCTTTACATGATCTCCTTCTAATCTCTTCTCACAAAAAAGTCAACACCTTTTGGGCTTAGAATGCGCATAGGATTTCAGGGAATGATCCACTCATGACAAATGGCATCCGCTTCAACAACAGTCTTATTCAGATACATTGTGGGAGGACATTCAATAATGGTTCATTAGAACCAGACAAGGCAATGGCATTCTTAAATGGGGCTATAAGCCCAAAGGCATGTTCTCCATAAAATAAGCATATCAACTCCTTACTCGTCCCAATGATAAGCCATACCCCTGTTGGGTCAAAATATGGGGAACAAAACCTAGCCCAATGTTATGATATTTCTTTGGCTCGTGTCACACAAGTGCTTCTTCACATGGGATAATCTCCTCAAGCGAGGCTTCATTGGACCCTCACAATGCTCGCTATGTAAAGAACAAGAGGAAACCATGGGGCATCTCCTTGATCAATACTCCTTCTCCAATCAACTCTGGGACAGGATAACTCTCATCTGCAAGAGAATAGATCGTTGCAAGGGTAATATTTTAGAAACCATCAAACGCTGGCACAACCATCCCTACCAAAATCCTCTTCTTAACAGAATTTGGCTGCTTATCCCAAGATTCATCATTTGGAACATCTGGAAGGAACACAACCTCAGGATCTTTGAAGGTAGAGCTAATCCAGTGGAAAAAGTTTGGATCCTATGTCAACAACATATCAAGGAGACCACCACACTAATCAGTTGGTAGTGTTAGCACCATTTTTGGGCTAAATAATTGGTAAGGGATTTGGCCAATAAATGGAGGACTAAGGTTTGAACATTTCCTTATCATATGACCTTGATGAATGTTAATGAGGTTCTGCAGTGAATGGATGGCTTGGATGTACAACAGAAAATATCAAAGGATGAAAATCATTTCTGCCAAAGGAAAATTGGGATCGAAAGAGGTAAAAGTTTGGTTATAAAAAGTAGTAAACCCGACTTCTGCTTTCCGCATTCCAAGATCTACGGTTGAGAGAGCTTCCGCATAAATCAGCGGTCTAGCAAAAGGCGGAAGCGAAAAAAGGTAAAGTTTCGGGTTGCAAAAATTGGAAAACTCGACTTTGGATTTCCGCAATCCGAGATCCGATGGTTCAGAGAACTTCCACACATATTAACGACGCAGAAAGGAAAGGGCGAAAAGGAAAATATCAGAAAGCGGAAAACAAAAGAATTTGGTCATGAAAAGTTGAAGTTCTGCATTCCGCGATCCTCTAGATCGACGGTCCAAAGAGTTTCCACGAAGATCAAGAGTCCGGAAGGGAGCGGAAAGGCGGAAAACATAAAAATTTGGTTGTGAAAAGTTCAAGTTCCACCTTCTGCTTTCCGCAACCCGCATATTTACCTCAGATCAACGGTTGGGAAGGTCTCTGTCTGAGATTGACAGTGTAGAAAATGGGAACATGCGCACGAGGTAAGAAGACTTCCCGATATGTAGAACTTGGTAGGCCCCACAGCTTTCAACGGCCTAGAACACTCTTCATCTCATATTTACGGCAGAGGTTGATTTTGCTGATACAACATGCATGTTGAAAGTGGGAAGAGCGCTTGCGCGATGGAAAACGTGCATAAATGACGTGTCCTTTTCCCATTGGGTATCACGCTCGAAAACCGGGGATGCAAAGGTCACTTTATGAAGCACGATGGTGCATATTTCAACGGTGTAGATCTAAGAAGGAATCAGATCAACAGTGGAAATTTATTCTACTGATCTAACTTGCACGAAGAAAATAACTTTCCATATATGCGGAATCGTTTAAAGTCCTGCATGTTTCAATGTCCAGGATTGAGGATGAGGTAAGATCAACGGCGGAGGTTGATTTCATTGATTCAACATGCAAGGACAAACAAACTTTTGAAATCAGCAAAATTGGGTACAAGGCGCATGTTTCGACGGCTCAGATAAAGGTTTGATCTATATTCACGACCAAGAAAAATTCTGCTAGTTCAAACTGTCGTTGATTTAATTTTCCAGAATTCAGCGGAATTTTACAGAGCAGGCAGGTTCAGACACGTGCTTCCACATCCTTGTTTTGACTGAAAGATGAATGGTCCAGATTGATTTTGCAATGGGAACAACCAAGGAAGAATAAAACTGTTACAGGGCGTGCAAAAATCCTCTGATCGATCGTTTTCATCAAGCGAGCTTGAGTCCCTGGTATCAAATTTCCCTAATTGATCCGCCATGCTTTCCTGTTTTGTTTATGATCATGGTGAATCTTCCAGCTCAACATTTGCTAGGATTTTGATTCCCACACTGTAACTGAATTTGGCTCTATTTCGAGGTTGGTCTCAGGAGCCTACGATACTATAAATATACCCTCAATAGAGGAAGACAGGGTTGGAATCTATGAGGTTTTGAGTTATGTATTTTGAGATCTTGCCTTAATAAAAAACGACAGAGCCGAATGCTGGCATGTTGCTGCAAAGATTCCTGTGTATTTCGTAGTTACAGTTTGTAATTTCCTTTCTAATGTGTATGTCTTCCTGTTAAACTTGCCATTATGTTTTCTTTCATATCTGGAATGAGTGTGTAATAGTTTCAGAATTCATACATGTTTATTCTCTGGATATTGTTTAAGATATCCACAAATCCTTTCAACCAAAGTTAATGCATAATTCATCTTTTCGGTGCTATGTGTTAATGGAATGTCATTCTTTCTTCTTTATCACCAGACGAACAACATTTTGACTATAACCAAGTGCTACGTTTCCTTCGTAGAATTTTGTCTGCAAACTGTTCTGTGATTCATGAATATTTGTGACTCCATAGCTCAATATATGCTTGCCTTGTTTCAACCACAAACATAATATGAATTTTATTTTAGTTTTATATTTGGCCCTGTTAAAAATAAGTGAGAGATCCCTCTCTAGGAAGGAGGAAGTCAACTTCCTTTCTTAATGTGGTTCTGCTATTACCTTGGGATTTACCTTCTACAACCTTGGTTACATTCTGAGTGCTAACAAAATTGGCGTTGTTGTCGAGGACGAAAGTGCAAATCAGCCCTGGGAAAATGACATTGTCTTAGTTCTACGACCTGGTTGAGCAGTCGGTCATAGACACACATAGGTTGTGTATGCTTTGGCGACTCCACTCAAAGCTTCTGGAAGGTGACTCCACTGGGGAGACTAGTGGCCAAAAGGACCGATACGGGGAGGAGGGTTCAAATCTTCCCTGGGTATGAACGGCCGAGTTTTAGATCTGACTGTTGATGGTGAAAAATGGTCAAACATCAAGGAGGTCATGCCTCTTTCACCTGGCGACTCCATCTACGAAGAATCTAGTCTTCATAATTTTCTATGGCAGATCCACTGTCAAAAGGGGTTGCAAAGTTTGAGGAGTTGATTCAGTTTCTCCATCATCAAGATGAGTTCTTTGGCTGTAAGGTATGCTCCTATGAATCGTGCTCACATTCTTGGTTTTCCAAATCGAATACCTCATGTAGGTTGGCAAGCATA
This sequence comes from Pseudotsuga menziesii, assembly GCA_001517045.1. Classification (NCBI taxonomy): domain Eukaryota; kingdom Viridiplantae; phylum Streptophyta; class Pinopsida; order Pinales; family Pinaceae; genus Pseudotsuga; species Pseudotsuga menziesii. Next base: position 936,532 of record LPNX010555823.1, on the reverse strand, counting down.
TATCCAAAAATTCAAATATCAAAAGGGTGATGATGCTGCCATTCATTTGTTTAGATTTCATAAGCATATACATAAGCTAGGGGTTGGATGGCATGAGGATTATTTAATGAAAATATTCACGATTAGTTTAGAAGGAAATGCAAGGTCATGGTATGAGGGATTTCCCGCAGGGAATTTATCCTCCCTTAAATACTTTCATACAATATGTCATGAACATTGCAAATATCAATATCCTTCTTTGTTGTTACTTCAATATTGCTGCACAAATGATAAATAGTTCATTGAAAATTTGAAAGAAATATATGGTGATGATCAGTATGTGGATGAATAGCTTTTAGAAATCTTACATGAATACTCAGATCAAAAAGAAAGACAAACCAGTTGCCATGATATGCAAGAAAATTCCCAGTAATTGGTAATGTCTTCCTTAACTGAAGTTGACATAAGCCAAAGCTCTGTCTCAACTAGCTATATCTCTTTTCCTGAAACTGATGATAGTTTGCAGAATTCTTGTCATTCTCTGTGTGGCCAAGAAGGAAGTTGGGAATGTCAATCAAATTGTTCCTCATCTATTTCAACTCCTGAAATTTTGTTACTAGAAGAGGTTTCCCCTGTTCAATCCATAGTTACCCTTTCGCAGCAGAAATTTCTTCAAAGACAGAATATGCTTTACGAAGGATATCATCAGCATGTCATAATTTCTGTTAGTGATGGTTTTAAAAAGGATTTTAGTCCACATATATATGATGAGTATGAGGATGACTACTTGGATGTTATGCCTAAAAAACCAATTGTAGATTTTGTAAGTTCAGGCCTGTTAATGAAGAAAATTCCATTGCAATCCAAGGTCAAAAGGCCGAAAACAGAGAAGATAGTGAGTCTGCTGAAAGTGACAGTTTTCCTTTATGTTATGCTTCATTTGAATTGCTGAGACATATACTTAAAATATCTAAGCAAGCACAAAAATTTGAAGGTTTGACATTTTTAGAAATAGATAATGAAAAGGGAAAACAGTCATGCCATCAATCCCATCCTATGGAAGAAACAACAGCTTGCCATGAGATGTCAAATCACAAAGGAGAAGATGAGAAGGGTGAACAACTAGAACCTGCTATGCATTCCAATCCTTCTTTTGATGAGTAAGAAGATAACTATCCTAGTGATGTACCTGAAGAGAGTCATCCTAATTTTCCTTATGAAGAGTGCAATCAGCATGTTGAAGTATTTGTTAGTGATGTTTTTAAAGAAGATTTCAGCATGCCTATATATGATGTTGGCTACTTGGAATATGAGGATGGCTACTTGGAAGATGAGGGTCCTAAATGGGATGTCTCTTCATGTTATTCAAATTCACAATCTTCATGTCAAGAAGAGTTTACTTCTCTTGATTTTATTGAAGATATTCCCAGTGAAATGCATGAAAAGAATCAAGTTTTAAATTCTGGCATTTGCAATAAAATAGTTGATGTCTCATGTACAAGTTGACATGAGCATTCCTTGTATGATTCTTTTGAAGAGCAGTTTGACAGTGTGCAGGTGGAGATACAGTTTGAGCAACCTTGTCATGACAGGTACAGAACAGAAATTTTTGCAGGTTGTCTTGAGCCAGTGGCTGAATACATAGAGAAGCTTTGCAGGGATAATGGTTGGTTATGTCTTTGCAGCAAAGATCAATTTATTTATCATAACCATTTTTCCATTAAGTATTTCATTTCTGTTTTTGATTGAGCATGAGGAGAAAATTGGTTTATGGGTTCATTTGCTTGATTGGATTCACTGGAAGTCAGAAGTTACTTGACTAGGCATTGATGTGCAGTAAGTAGGGTAGGCAGGTATGAATAAGCTCAACATGGCGAGCATTTCTTTCAGTAATTTTTCAGTTTGTTTCAGCATCAGTTTAGTTTTTGTTTTCAGAACATGTTGGGGATTTTAGGAAATATTGGGAGCAGCCCAATGGATTTGGCACCTGGTCTACAGGGTTCTTTTCTACCTCACAGTGAGGATAGCATCCCTAGTTGGAGCTAGTTGTTAGCACCATTTTTGGGATAAATAATTGGCAAGGGATTTGGCTAGTAAATGGAGGAATAAGGTTAGAACATTTCCTTATCATATGACCTTGATGAATATTAATGAGGTTTTGCAATGAATGGACGGCTTGGATGTACAATAGAAAAGATCATAGGCCGAAAATCATTTCTACCAAAGGAAAATCGCAAGCGAAAGAGCATAAGAGGTAACAATTTTGTTATAAAAAGTAGTAAACCCGAATTCTGCTTTTCATAGTCCAAGATCTACGGTCGAGAGAGCTTCCGCATAAATCAACAGTCTAGAAAAAGGCGGAAGTGGAAAAGGTAAATTTTCAGGTTGCAAAAATTAGAAAACCCAACTTCTGATTTTCACAATCCAAGTTCTGACGATTCAGAGAACTTCCGCACAGATCAACGATGTGGAAAGAAAAGGGCAGAAAGGAAAATGTTGAAAAGCATAAAACATAAGAATTTGGTCATGAAAGATTGAAGTTTCGCATTTCGCGTTCCGCCAGATCGACGGTCTGTAGAGTTTCCATGAAGATCAATGATTCGGAAGGGAGCGGAAAGGAAAATAGCGAAAAGGCAGAAAATATAAGAATTTGGTTGTGAAAAGTTGAAGTTCCGCCTTCCTCTTTCCGCAGCCCGCATATTTACCTCAGATCAACGGTTGGGAAGGTCTCTATCTGAGATCGATGGTGCGGAAAAGGGGAACATGCACACGAGGTAAGAATACTTCCCGATATGCGGAACTTGGTAGGCCCCACAGCTTCCAACGACCCAGACCACCCTTGATATCAGATATATGGTGGAGGTTGATTTCGTTGATACAACATGCACACTGAAATTCAGAAGAGCGCTTGCCCGATGGAAAATGTGCATAAATGACGTGTCCTTTCCCCATTGGGTATTGCGCTCGGAAACCGAGGATGCAAAGGTCACTTTATGAAGCGCAATGGTGCATATTTCAACGATGTAGATCTAAGAAGGAATAAGATCAACGGTGGAAATTCATTCCGCTGATCTAACTTGCACAAAGAAAATACCTTTCCATATCTGTGGAATCGTTTGAAGGCCTACATGTTTCAATGGCTAGGATTGAGGATGAGGTAAGATCAATGACGGAGGTTGATTTCACTGATTCAACATGCGAGGACAAACAAACTTTTGAAATCAGCGAAATTGGGTACAAGGCACATGTTTCGACGACTCAGATCAAGGTTTGATATAGATCCACGACCAAGAAAAAATATGCTAGTTCAAAGTTGTTGGAGACATTTACCACCATACACACACTTTTTGGTCAAATTGGCCTAGTTAAACCACTATCCTAAGTATTATTGACATTAATTGACATCAGTGGAGCATTAAATGTCATCATCCAGTCTCACCCACGCCTACCTTCAGTCAAGGAGGCTAACTTAGCCTTCTCCTACATTTGGGGAGGCTAACTGGAGCACTCCAGGGGTGATTTGAGTGATATTAATGCACCTAATTGCTAACAGGTGGTCACAATCAGTTAAACAGGTCAGTTAAGGTGCCTCCTCTCATTAAATATATTATTTAATGATTATTTAATGAACTGGAGTCAACAGGGGCGCCTCCACCAACTTCTGATGTTCAGTTCAACTTCAGTTAACCTCATTGGGGTTCATTGAAGTCATTGAAGCACTAGCACTTGATGGTTGGCTTGATATGACATGTGTCTGATCTCTTTCAGTTGAGACTTAGTCATTTATTGCACTTCGGCTTTAGTTAGGGTTCAGTTGAGTCAATTAGGGTTTTGATCAGTGGTTAACTGAGTGTGAACCATGGCTTACAGTCAGTTAAGCTAGACTCACTCATTCAATTCGAATGACCTCCTAAGGAATTCGAATTGTCACTTCATTCATGCTTGTAGCATGACATTGTAATTATTATCATTCTTTCATCTGATTATACAGAGCGACTACTCATTCTGTAGACTGATTACACCATTTCATTATTTATTTGTTGATTAATCTTTGATGAGACTGATGTTTATTCCCTAGATCAATATACAAGATTAATATGGTATCAGAGCTTATGGTAGGATGAAACTCTATCTCTCAAAAACAAGCTTTTTGACAGATTTCTACATGAAATTTGAGCAATAGCTCAAAAATCCAGCACTGCACCAGAAGCCAAGGCTTACCACTTAATACCCCAAGTAAAGAACTTGTTGATCAAGCTTGCTTGATTGACTATGCTGGGTGTGATGAAAGCCTAAAATGTGCAGGCTGTCTGACCTTACGGTGCCCCTTTTGTTGTGATTTGCAGGTTTTAACAGGTACAACTTTGAATGGACTCACCAATCCCTCTTCTCACCCCATTCACAAGCTATTTGGAATGGAAGTTGAAGATGATTGCATCTCTGAAGAGAGGTCTCTATGAGGTGTCTATTGGACTTGGAAAAGAGTCTTATGAGAATGATAATGACTGGTTAAATGACGGTGATAGAGCTTTTGGAGAAATATGTTTGGTCCTTTCTCCTAGCTTGCGCTACCTTATTGGCTCTGCTGAATACCCAAAGGAAGTCTGGACAAAATTGGACAGAACCTTTGGCAAGCACAATGAGGATCATAATAACACTTTGGAGATCACATCCAGCACCACAAGAGTTCTTTACTCAAAATTCTCAGCCTCTACTCTCTCTGATGAAGTTGTTCAAGATGAAGATGAAGCAGAATCTTCTACACATTCAATTTGAATTGAAGAAAGTCTCCATGCAGTGACTCCTTCTCCTGATGCTCCGGAAGTTCATGAGATCTCTGATATCTCATCTCCTCATATTGCTGAAACAGAAGAAGACATTCGAATCTCTGATATTGAAGAAAAATACTGCTACACTTCCATGCAAACATTCATCGGTGATTTTCCTTTGAATTCTGTGCAAAATTTACCAATAATTGCTTCCGAAAGTGAAGAGAAATTTGATTTTTCTCCCTCTAATGTTGCTGGTGGTGTGAAAATATGTAAAAGCTTGGATATTTTGGAAGAAATATCAGATTATAAGAGTGACACATTCGCTCCCCATGATCTAGATCTTCTAGCAAAATCCTGTAGGATTGCATGCACCAAAATTTAAAATTTTGAAGAAAAAGATAACTGTGCATCCACTGTCTCGGTTGACCATACTTTTGGATTTGATATGAACCTTATTGGATCTGATATGATCTTATTTGGATCTGATATGATATTTCTTGGTTGAAAATTTCAGGTTCATAAACCTTCAGTACTGCTTGTAGCTGTTCTCATCAGCGGTGTGAAGAAACAAGTACCGCAAGTCTCCTTCGAAACTGCTGCTGGGGATTTGATTTCATTTCACAGTTTTGGATCTATTGTGAACCTATTTGGATCTAATTTACTTTATGATCTAATATTTTTTGGTTCAAATTTTAAAATCTAAGAGCTTTCAGCCATGCTTGTAGCTGCTCTCACCAATTCCGGTGTGAAAAATCAAGTACCACACTTTCTCTTCAAAACTGCTGATGGGGATTTCGTGTTAGTTTCCTCTTATGAGGTTGCTGATATTTTATTTTGTGAATCATTAGCTATTTCTGAAGCTATATCAGATTATGGAGCTCAAGCATTCTCTCTCTACAATCCCAGGGCTTCTCTACCTCTGGTCACATGCTCATCTCCTCTAGGAACTAGTAAAGAGGAAGACATTCTGCATCTGCTTGGACACTTGCTCCTAAGATTTGGGGCTGATTTTACCACTCATGGTTTGTTGTTCAAGGCTGCAACATATCAGTTTCTTGTGTGTTCCACACATGGTTCAAATCCTCAAGAACCTTTGCTCTCTCTTCAAATGATTTCAGCTACTCTACATGGGTCCAGTTTTCACCATGCGACTATTTATATTTCTGATTCAATTGAGTGCATTGTTCTTCTTACAAAGTGGAAGATTCCTCTGGACATATTCATTTAGTTTGGATTCATAGGTTTACATGCACAGTCTCAGGATGCTACTGCATAGAAGAACCAACTCTTGATTTACTGCTTAGTTTGAGGGGGGGTATTTTTCCCATGAGGTTTTCCCTGTTTCCTTGATTATATTAAGCAGTTACTTTATTGTACAGGGTGACCTATGGCCTTTGTTGTCGGGGCCCTAGCATTTTTATGCATTTTTGTTTTCTAACTCCTCCTGAGTATAGCTTAAGGGGGGGTGTTGGAGACATTTACCACCATACACACTCTTTTTGGTCAAATTGGCCTAGTTAAACCACTGTCCTAAGTATTATTGACATTAATTGACATCAGTGGAGCATTAAATGTCATCATCCAGTCTCACCCACACCTACCTTCAGTCAAGGAGGCTCACTTAGCCTTCTCCTACATTCGGGGAGGCTAACTGGAGCACTCCGAGGGTGATCTGAGTGATATTAATGCACCTAATTGCTAACATGTGGTCACAATCAGTTAAACGGGTCAGTTAAGGTGCCTCCTCTCATTAAATACATTATTTAATGATTATTTAATGAACTGGAGTCAACAGGGGCGCCTCCACCAACTTCCGATGTTCAGTTCAACTTTAGTTAACCTCATTGGGGTTCATTGAAGTCATTGAAGCACTAGCACTTGATGGTTGGCTTGCTATGACATGTGTCTGATCTCTTTCAGTTGATACTTAGTCATTTATTGCACTTCGACTTCAGTTAGGGTTCAATTGAGTCAATTAGGGTTTTGATCAGTGGTTAACTGAGTATGAACCATGGCTTACAGTCAATTAAGCTAGACTCACTCATTCAATTCGAATGACCTCCTAAGGAATTCGAATTGTCTCTTCATTCATGCTTGTAGCATGACATTGTAATTATTATCATTCTTTCATCTGATTATACAAAGCGACTACTCATTCTGTAGACCGATTACACCATTTCATGAGTTATTTGTTGATTAATCTTTGATGAGACTGATGTTTATTCCCTAGATCAATATACAAGATTAATAAAAGTGTCATTGATTTAATTTTCCAGAATTTAGCGGAATTTTACAGAGCAAGCAGGTTCAGACACGTGCTTCTGCATCCTTGTCTTGACTGAAAGATCAATGGTCCATATTGATTTCGCAATGGGAACAACCAAGGAAGAATAAAACTGTTACAGGGCATGCAAAAATCCTCTGATCAATCGTTTTCATCAAGCGAGCTTGAGTCCCTGCTACCAAATTTCCCTAATTGATCCACCATGTGCATTCCAGCATGCTTTCCTATTTTTCTTATGATCATGGTGAATCTGCCAGATCAATATTTATTAGTATTTTGATTCCTACAGTGTAACTGAATTTGGCTCTGCTTCGAGGTTGGTCTCGGGAGCCTATGATACTATAAATATACCCTCAATAGAGGAAGACAGGGTTGGAACCTGTGAGGTTTTGGGTTATGTCTTTTGAGATCTGCCCTTAATAAAAAATGACAGAGCCGAATGCTGGCCTGTTGCTGCAAATATTACTGTGTATTTCATAGTTACAGTCTGTAATTTCCTTTCTTATGTGCATGTCTTCCTGTTAAACTTGCCATTATGTTTTCTTTCATATCTGGAATGAGTGTGTAATAGTTTCAGAATTCATACATGTTTATGCTCTGGTTATTGTTTCAGATATCCACAAATCCTTTCAACCAAAGTTAATGCAGAATTCATCTTTTCGGTGCTCTATGTTAATCGACTTCCATTCTTTCTTCTTTACCACCAAACCAACAACATTTTGACTGTAATTGAGTGTTACCTTGCCTTTTGTAGAATTTCACCTGCACATTGTTCTATGATTCTTGAATATGTGTGACTCCATAGCCCAATATATGCTTGCCTTGTTTCAACCACAAACATAATCTGGATTTTATTTTAGTTTTATATCTGGCCCTGTTAAAAATCAGTGTGAGATCCCTCTCTAGGAAGGAGGAATCCAACTTCCTTTCTTAAAGTGGTTATGCTTTTACCTTGGGATTTACGTTCTACAACCTTGGGTACATTCTGAGTGCTAACAAGTAGGAAATGGATATATAGGCTAGTCCCATGGAAAAAACCATTATGGGCAACTAATTCACTCATTCTCCACATACCCACATCACTCCTAAACTTCAATCTCATCACCCATCCACTCCACATTCTTGGAAAATCATGCCCCAAGGCTTCTCTAAAATCAACTTCGGTGGGTCTTCCAAAGGAAATCTTGGAAAAGCAGGGTATGGAGGAGTATTCAGATTTGCCACCGTTCATATTCTTTGAATTTTATGGAAAACTAGGGATGGAAAGCAACAATGCAGCTGGCCTGACTAGTCTCCTACAGGGAATCCACATTGCCTTCAATCAAGCTCTCTTCCCACTCATGGTAGAGGGAGATTCAGAGCACATACTGAATATGGAAATCAAGCTACAACACGGTTCTAGTAGTGCTAAGGTTTCTTCCTGTTGGAGATTGGATTACAACCTTCAACATTTAGCGCTCCTCCTCTCCCAACCTGTAGCCATCACCTTCCAATGCGGTCGATGAGAATCCAATTCTCTCGCAGACAAAATTGCCAACTGGGAGTTCTTTCAACCTCCTTTCTTCAACAGTACTCCCTTAAAGAGATCCCAAACTCCAAATTCAAGTGTGAATGCACTCAAACCGTTGAGAAGGATTTCTCCCTAGATGTGGGTGATATCATGCCAACTAGACCTTAGAGCTTGACTGGCAGGGCGCATAACTGCCCCCCGACGTCATTACCCTGATGTCACCCACTTGGAATTCATTGTGCCAGTTGTCGACCTCCTCGATGGATGCGGACAATAAATCTTTTAGGGTACACGTCTCCTCAATCGTCACTTGGTTTTATTCCTACATCAACATATTGATGGCCAACTTCAATGCGCCTTTGGAATTGTGTTGTTGAGTTATTGATACAGGCAACGCGACCTCCATTCTCTCCTTCGCCCGATGACTCCTGTTCATGTCTGTATTTTTTGGTCATTCTTCTCCTCGACCCTCTGTCGCCTCTTTGGTGTTGTATTCCCCCTATATGCCCACAGGTTGCATTATGTCACGTAGACAGAGGGCCACGCCTAGACGGGGTCGTGTAGGTCGGGGAACCTCCTGGTAGTGAGCCATCAACTTCAACGCTCAAGCCAGTTTGAAGGGTTTCGACCTGATCCCTACCCCCTCTATCTCATGTTCGATGATTGGGAAGATGAAATAACCATCTCTCTCTTTGCGGCTAACCGAACAACTGAGCGCATACGACATTATTGGGTTGTGAAAAACCTCCTAGTCTGCCTCCTCCTTCACTCCACCACCCTTCAACTCACACCTCCAGCCCCCTCGGCCACTCCAGCTGCATTGATTATTCTATCTCGCTCTGTCTTTCCCACTCCCTCAGCCACCCCTGCCCCCTCGGCCATTCCAGTTGCCACCCCTCACACTAACCCCCCTGCTGCACCCATGGACATTGATCTTCTGCCACCTCCTCCGCATCGAAGAATGGCCAGCACCAAGGCCAACAAAACCAACACCGTGGTGGACTTATAGAAGTATGAGCCTCTCCCTGTCAAACGAACCCTCTCCAGCAACGATGACGCTTCTAGCAACAGCAGGGACTCCAGTGGCGATGACACTTCCAGCAGCAGCGGGGACTCCAGTGGTGACGATGCCTCCAACAACGAGGACGGGGACTGGGGAAACAATGATGGTCCAATCATCACAAATTCGTCTGAACCCATGGCGCACTATCCTCCAGGAACACAGTTGGCTTTCGAATTCGACACACCCATTGTAGAGGATCCCTACGCAAAGCCTTAGGCTAGGTTTTTCATGAATCATGATTTCTTTTTTTTGCAGAGTTTTTGGGAATTTGGATGCCCATGTTTATTATCACTATGCTTTCTCAGGCGTATTTTTGTAAACTCTATAAGTTCCACTTTTCTATGATCTGTTTTCCCTCTCATAGGGAGGATCTCTCAGACAACAAAGGTCTGAATTCCCCACAAGGGCAGACTGGTCTTCTCTTTTTCTTTTTCCTGCCTGCTGGCCAGACTCTTAGTTTTGTACTATAGACTGTATTACTATTTCACTTCAATAGAATAACTCTTGAATTCACAAAAAAAAGCAATTCTAAGAGAAACAAACAATAAGTGCAAGCAATAATGAAACGCATTTTTTTGGTAAGCGGTTGTGCATTATAGATAGAGTGAAGTATAAGGCTCGGCTAGCCAATGTGTTTTATCTAGTATAGATAGCTATGCATACGAACACGTGAGTAATACTCTCGACTATGTCATAATATGCACATATTTATTGGTAGGGGCTATCATTACAAGTTGAAATGTTTGGTCATTTTTTTATATCAAAGTGAAAGTATATTAATACATTCCATGAAATAAACATCTTGTATATGTTCTTCTAGGCCCTCTGTCATGGGAAATGCCACAATTTCCTGAGTGAAGCAAAAGACCTTATGGAAAAGAGTGAGTATTGATAGTGGTTTATTTGATTATTCATTTTTGCTTAATGATTGTGGTAACTTTAATGATGCCTTGGTATCCTTGAAGGTTTGCTCAGAATTCTACAATACTAACATTTTACTATTGGTCATATGCATCATTTTTGTATTCTTGTACAACATTGCTTATAATTCACAAAAGATATGAAGACATAATGAGGAGTGGATATTATTCAAATATATTCAATTTAAAGGAGGATGTTATGTTGCATCCTGATAGAAATTCCATCTACATTCAATTGTCTATGAAGAAAAAGACCTCACGGAAAAGAGTGAGTATTGGTTGCGGGTTATCTGATTATTCATTTTTTCTTAATGATTGCGGTAACTTTCACATTCAGCTTTTGATGACGTGGTATCCTTGAAGCTTTGCTGATAATCCTACAATCACAACATTTTACTATTGGTCATATGAATCTTTTTTCTATTAGGGCATGACACTGCTTATAATTCACAAAATATGTGAAGACAAATTAAGGAGTCGATATTCTTCAAATATAGTAAATTTGAAGGAGGATGCTATGTTGTATCTTGACAGTTTAAAAAATGAGAACTAAAGAGAAGTGGCAAGGAAGCCATTCTAAGCGTTATCTTGTTTCTCATTTGATGTGAGTCGTGATGGCCTTTTTGCACGAAAGGTAAAAAATGTAAACATGGTTTTGAAGGTTGATCAGAAGCATGTTTCCCCTTAATATAATTCCTTGTTCATTTCACCTATCAATTTGACAAGCAAGTTAATGCTTTGTTACTTTCTAACTTACATGCTTTACATTATAAAGGTAGTGATGTTTCACAACTCTTCCCTGTGATGACTAAACCTACTTGATATTATTTATTTTTAATAGTGTCTTTCATTTTGAACATAATGGCCCATTGTTTGAGTCTTACAATCAATATTAGGAGATTGGATTGGATTCCATTATTGTCTGAGTTTTCTTCCTTGTATAATTTTTTCTTACTTTCATTCAAAGATTAATAAAAGTTTCTTAACCTTGTATGTAAAATTCTGCATTTGAATTTTTTATTTTCTTTTAGAACATAGATATTCTCCTTCCTATAGATTTCCTTCGTATTAAACTATTGTTTTGATTCATATTTGTTTGGAAGTTGGACTTGGTTTTCGATACATGTACAACTTTACTTTTTAATGTTTTCTTTCTAATCATATGCATCTTTTGTTTTTGGGCTTCTATTCCACGAACAACCCTTTATGCCAAGACATTCACCGATCTATGTTTCTTGCATGCCTGGGTATTGACAATTTAACTTTCAAATGTTATTGGATGCATGGACTAAGAATATCCAGTGACAACAAGCATGTTTTGCAAGCAGAGTCCACTTATTTGGTTGGCTAATAGTTTTCTCTATGTATTCTATTGTACAAATTTAGAGTTCACTTATTTTGACTACTTGTCAGTAAATGTGATATGAGTTTTGTTATTAATTGACCATTGTATTGAACAAGGATTACAACTTTCTTTTTTCTATGTTAAATACTAAGTTAAAATTTAAAATTTCATTGAATTACTGATGAAAATAATTTACAAACTACAATCTTTTGGTAAAATGAAGTAGATTATTTTGTTTGAATTCCATGAGCATCAACTTGTACCATATCTAATGTTTGATTTTTTTGGAACCTATGAAATCCAACTCCACATTATTATGATAAAGCCCACTTTGACAAATTGGTGTTGTCAAACTCATAATCATGGCTCTATGCCCACTAAGGTATTTTCAATATTTATGTTTCCAGTTCTCTTTATTTCACCATTCATCAATCTATTGACTCTTTAGAACCATGGCACTCAAGAAAATATTAAACATAAATACATATCTATTGCCTTTGTGGAAACTTATGGTGGTTAATTATTCATATTGGAGTTAGCATGGGATAACTAAACAATTTTCTAGCTATTGGTTTCATGGCCAGAATATTGATTGCCTAGACAAGTGATATTTTCTATGAACAAATTGTAAATGTCTAAAGGTAAGAGATAGTAAATAAGCTATAAATTATCCCATGACCACAAAGTAGAAAATATGGGTAGAATTGGATAATAACATAAATCTTACATTATTTGGAAACATGAAAAACTTCAAAGAATAAATATTATAGAATAAATATTATAGCATAAGGTGTATACTATAGCTTCAAGAACTAACCTAGGTTTGTTTCTACCCTATTTCATCTTCATAACTAGTTTCTTCGATTACCCACTCTTGCTTAGATTACCCAATTTTGTTTAATGAGGGTAATTTAAAGACTATAAAAATGATTTCGAGCTAGACTATGAGAATGATTTCAAGAAATAACCTAGGTTTGTTTCTACTCACTTTCATCTTCATAACTAGTGTTGTCGAGTACCCACTCTTTCTTAGATTACCCAATTGTGTTTAAAAAGGGTACTTTAAAGACTATGAAAATGATTTTGAGTTAGACAAAAAAAAATCATAAATGCAATCTTTGGGACCCACAAATAATATTAATATAAACTCAAATTGACAACCATTGTTTATAAATTTTTACTAATAGTGTTAAGATGGTTTTTCATTAATTTATTAAAAATAAATGGTCTTGTAAGGAAGGCCCATTCTTTTGGAAACAATGTAATGGTTATGTATTTATTTATAATAATAATAACCAGATAAATCATTACCTTGTATATAAATCCATTCACTATTTAAAGTTATGTTTTCCTTTTCGGCATACCATTGCACCATTTGGGGCTATTTCTAGTTGTTAAAATGGATTTCAATTACAAATTAATTATTATAATTAACAAACAACTAATACAAAAATCTGTTTGTTGTTGTTATGTAGGTGACTTTAGCTGGATACACTGCAGGGAAGCGAGCAAATAATGTTCCATATAGCTCATACGTTGCAGCAACATCCATTTTGTCAGGAACATCTTTTACACTGTGTTTGCTTGTTATATTAGATGTCTTTCCATTAACACCTAGATACATCATTCCAGTAGCAGGAATGATGGTTGGAAATGCGATGACTGTCACTGGTGTCACCATGAGGCGCCTTCGAGAGGATTTAAAGCAACAACATATATTGGTTTGTTTATTCATTGGTTCATTTTAATCCCCTCTTTAAGATTGGTTTCTCTAAACACTAAATGTCCAATGTTTATGTGTAGGTGGAGACATCTCTAGCACTAGGGGCATCACCAAGGCAAGCAATAATGCAACATATAAGAAGGGCTTTGAAACTGGCACTTTCGCCTGCTCTTGACAATGCAAAAACAGTGGGCCTCATTTCACTACCAGCGGCAATGACTGGCCTTATCTTGGGTGGTGCTTCTCCCCTCGAAGCAATTCAACTTCAAATGGTTGTGATGAATATGGTAGTGGGTGCTTCCACCTTTAGTAGTATCATGTCAACGTACCTTGGTTGGCGTATCTTCTTTACCAAGACATACCAACTTAGAACAGATGTTCTCATGGCGGATTAATATTCATATAAAATCTGACGATTTGGAATGGTCTTTCTTGCTTGCTTGCTTGTCATGGAATATTTGTCATATTTTGATAGTGAATTGAATTTGTTAATAGAGAATTCATAAAAATCCAAACTAAATCAAAGATTGAAGAGACTACATGGCTCATATAACTTATGAACCCATTCAATTGATATTATCATTGTTACATGTCGATCATGTTTATATATTCTAACTTATTCTTTTAAATAAGTACCCACGGATTTGAATTCTTGACCTTCCATTTACAACTTCTCATCTCAATTACTCTAACCCCATGGGCATATATTCTAACTTATTAAAAATTAAATAATTATATGTTTTAATTCATTAACACACACACACATATATATACACCTTTATCTCTCTTAATTAAGCAATAATTGAATCTCAAGTTTAATTTTTTTTATTATCTTTCTTTACCTTTAGATTTTTTTTGTAACTAGGGGAATCAACAACTAGGATGGCTAGTACTCACGCGACACGGGGTCCATGAATCCAATCCTATCTGCTACCACTATACCCCTAGGTGCATCCACACAGCCCGCAAGCATGATGCACATGTTAAGTCGGGGTGATTTGAGCTCGTGACCTCCATTACAACATTTCCTTCATATCAAACGAATCGCCAGTTAAACTACACCCCTTCATGCCCTTACCTTTAAACATATTAATTTACCAAAAGATAATAATTAAATATCATAATATACCAAAACAAACCAATAATAAAAAATAACAAACTTGGAAATATATATTGCTTCACCTTTACAACTCTTATAAAATAATACTCTACTAAAAAACCAAACTTAAAAATAATGTATTTCTTGATTTTTATAATCATTTGTTATTGAGACATTTCTAAAATATTATAAATTTAATTCCTAAAATATTATAAGTTTAAATAATTTATTCTTCGAGTCAAATTAAATATCAATTTAATATATAGATTATAATACCAATTTTTTTAATGATTTAATAAATTTTTAAGACAAATATAATATCTTTTGTGTTTTTAAATTTATTCAACTTAAATTAATTTTAATGAACATTAATAACTATTACCACCCAAATATATATAGTTAGCCACATTGTGGATACACCATTTTAATTTAATTTACTTTGTTTAGTTAAACTTTGTATGTAATTAAGTTTTATAAATCGTATTTAAGTAATTTATTTAATATGGCCCAAATGCTTGATGACGAATAACTATTTTTATTGACATTTTAAAAGTTAATTTAGTGATTGTTTCACTTTATGTTCTTAAAAAATTGTGGTAATTGATAATTTATAAAATTTCTTTGTGGTTATGATAATTTATATTTTGTTTTTAATTTAAACTTAATAGATGATTAATGGATTTTTTTTAATCGATTTAATGAAAAATCATTTAACACCTTAGGTAAATTCAATTTTTCTAACTCCACATTATTACGATAAAGCTCACTTCTCTTTGACAAATTGGTGTTATCAAACTCATAATCATGGCTCTATGCCTACTAGGGAAAAATTCTAACTCCACATTATTACAATAAAGCCTAATTTGACAAATTGGTGTTATCAAACTCATAATCATGGCTCTATGCCCACTGGGGTATTTTCAATATTTATGTTTCCAATTCCCTGTATTTCACCATTCATCAATCTATTGACTCTCTAAAACCATGGTATTCAAGAAAATATAAAACATAGATACATATATATTACCTTTGTGGAAACCTATAGTGGTTAATTATTCATATTGGAGTTAGCATGGGATAACTAAGCAATTTTCCAGCTATTTGTTTCATGGCCAGAATATTGATTGCCTAAACAAGTGATACTTTTTATGAACAAATTGTAAATGTTTAAAGGTAGGAGATAGTAAATAAGCTATAGCCAATGACTACAAACTAGAAAAGATGGGTAGAATTGGATAATGACATAAATTCTATATTATTTGGAAACATGGAAAACTTTAAGGAATAAATATTGTACCATAAGGTGTATACTGTAGCTTCAAGAAAAAACCTACGTTTGTTTCTACCCACTTTCATCTTCATAACTAGTGTCTTCGATTACCCACTCTTGCTTAGATTACCCAATTTTGTTTAATGAGGGTACTTTTAAGACCATGAAAATGATTTCGAGCTACAATATGAAAATGATTTCAAGAAATAACCTAGGCTTGTTTCTACCCACTTTCATCTTCATAACTAGTGTCTTCGATTACCCACTCTGGCTTACATTACCCAATTGTGTTTAACGAGGGTGCTTTAAAGACTATGAAAATGATTTCGAGCTAGACAAAAAAAACATAAATGCAATCTTTGGGACCCACAAATAAGATTAATATAAACTCAAATTGACAACTATTGTTTGTAAATTTTTACTAATAGTGTTATGATGGTTTTTCATTAATTTATTAAAAATAAATTGTCTCGTAAAGAAGGCCCATTCTTTTCGAAACAATGTAATGTTTATGTATTTATTTATAATAACTAGATAAACCATTACCTTGTATATAAATCCATTCACTATTTAAAGTTATGTTTCCCTTTCGGCATATCGTTGCACCATTGGGGGTTATTGCTAGTTGTTAAAATGGATTTCGATTATAAATTAATTATTATAATAAACAAACAACTAATACTAAAATTTGTTTGTTGTTGTTTTGTAGGTGATCTTAGTTGGATACACTGCAGGGAAGCGAGCAAATAATGTTTCATATAGCTCATACGCAGCAGCAGCATCCATTTTGTCAGGAACATCTTTTATACTGTGTTTGCTTGTTATATTAGATGTCTTTCCATTAACACCTAGATACATCATTCCAGTAGCAGGAATGATGGTTGGGAATGCAGTGACTGTCACTAGTGTCACCATGAGGCGCCTTCGAGGGGATTTAAAGCAACACCATATCATGGTTTGTTTATTCATTGATTCATTTTAATGCCCCCTTTAAGATTGGTTTCACTAAACACTAAATGTCCAATGTTTATGTGTAGGTGGAGACATCTCTAGCACTAGGGGCATCACCAAGGCAAGCAATAATGAAACATATAAGAAGGGATTTGAAACTGGCCCTTTCGCCTGCTCTTGACAATGCAAAAACAGTGGGCCTCATTTCACTACGAGCAGCAATGACTAGCCTTATGTTGGGTGGCACTTCTCCCCTCAAAGCAATTCAACTTCAAATGGCTATGATGAATATGGAAGTGGGTGCTACCACCTTTAGTAGTATCATGCCAACTTAACTTGGTTGGCGTATCTTCTTTACCAAGACATACCAACTTAAAACGGATGTTCTCATGGCGTATTCATATTCATATAAAATCTGACGATTTGGAATGGTCTTTCTTTCTTGCTTGCTTGTCATGGAATATTCGTCATATTTTTATAGTGAATTGAATTTGTTAATAGAGCATTCGTAAAAATCCAAACTAAATCAAAGATTGAAGAGACTACATGGCTCATATAACTTATGAACCCATTCAATTGATATTATCATTGTTACATATCGATCATGTTTATATATTCTAACTTATTATTTTAAATAAGTACCCAAGGGATTTGAATTCTTGACCTTCCATTTACAATTTCTCATCTCAATTACTCATTACCAATTGCTTTAACCCCATGGACATATATTCTAACTTATTAAAAATAAAATAATTATATGTTTTAATTCATTAATACACACACACATATACACCTTTATCTCTCTTAATTAAGCACTAATTGATTCTCAAGTTTTAAATTTTTTTATCTTTCTTTACCTTTAGAATTTTTTTTTTGTAACTAGGGGAATCGACAACTGGGATGGGGCTAGTACATGCGCGACACGGGGTTCATGGATCAAATCCCTTTTGCTAACACTATACCCCTAGGTGCATCCACACAACTCGCAAGCATGGCGCACATGTTAAGCCGAGATGATTTGAGTTCATGACCTCCATTACAACATTTCCTTCATATCAAACAAATTGCCAGTTAAACTACACCCCTCCAGACCCTTATCTTTAAACATATTAATTTACCAAAAACAAAATAATTAAATATCTTAATATACCAAAACAAACCCATAATTAAAAATAACAAACTTAAAAATATATATTGCTTCAGCTTTGCTACTCTTGTAAAATAATACTCTACTGAAACCAAACTTAGAAATAATATATTTCTTGATTTTTATAATCTTTTGCTATTGAGACGATTCCTAAAATATTATAAATTTAATTCCTAAAATATTATACGTTTAAACAAGTTATTCTCTACACTCAAATTAAATATCAATTTAGTGTATGAATTATAATACTGATTTTCTTAATAATTTAATAAATTTTTAAAGTAAATATAATATTTTTTTGTTTTTAAATTTACTCAATTTAAATTAATTTTAATAAACATTAATAACTATTACCACCAAAATATATATATAGCCATAGCTAATTAGCCACATTGTGAATACACCATTTTAATTTAATTTACTTTGGTTAGTTGAACTTTGTATGTAATTAAATTTTATAAATCATATGTAAATAATTTATTTAATATGGTTGATGAAAAGAAGCCTAAATGCTTGATGACGAATAACTATTTTTATTGACATTTTAAAAGTTAATTTAGTGATTGTTTCACTTTATGTTCTTAAAAAATTGTAGTAATTGATAATTTATAAAATTTCCTTACTTAAGATTTCTTTATGGTTAAGAGACTATTTTATTTATTTATTTAAGGTTTCTTTGTGGTTATAAGAATTTATATTTTTTTAAATTTAAATTTAATATATGAATAATGGATTTTTTAAATTGATTTAATGAAAAATCATTTAAAACCAAATTGTTTAGGTAAATTCAATTTTTCCATAATACCAAAAGTTTAAAAATATGTTTTTTAAAACAAAAAGTTAAACTTGTCTACTAATTTTATTTTTTAATTTTTTAATTATATATATTTTAAAACAAATTAATTAAACTTAACAAATTATAATCAAATTATAATTAAACATGTAACATACCCAAAACTGAAAAATAAATATTTATTATTTATTTTAGAAAAACATGTTAAATTTATTGTAAAGTTTATGACCAAGTAGGTCAAGTATGACTGTAATTGAAGAATTATTTATTTAATAATTAAATAAAGGAGACGCCTATCCAAGGGAGGTTGTTAAATGAGTGTTCACTGACCCACTAGGAGGAAGGAGCAGTTGTAGAAGACTGGTTGACAAGTTGCAGTACTAGCATTTCACTTCTAGTTGTTGCAGGAGCATAATCCCTAAAAAAGTGGTCATGTTCCCTGAGAGGGGGAACTGAGCCGGTGGCTCATTTAATTCCAAAACTGACCCAAAGACCTATGCAATCTTATATAAAACATCAAATTAAGCAGGAGGTTCACTACTCATTCTGATTTCTAAGTGAATGAACCTTGTGACTGCTACAAACTGAAAAGTCAGGCACACAAGGAATTTGATTCAAGGGATAGCTAAAGTGATTTGTTGAGATAAGTCTACTACTCATTGTTAAGCTGCAACAAGGTTGTTGTGTGGGATAATTTCATATATCTTCATCCTAGTGGTTCAGTGAACAGGCTCGGGGGTCCTAAACAAGTAATCTTTTGCTGCTTTAGGAGAAGATTGGGTGGAATAGTCTCCCGTGGGTGTTTGTTCCCTTTCTACATTCTATCCAGGTTCAATTATATTTAATTTATGAATCTGTACTTTCATTTGGAATATGCTCAGGAACTGTATTTAGGATGATTTATAATCTATATATATGGAAGCTGTCAAACTATATTTATTGGTATTTAATGTAAAAGATAGATCCATTGGTTTAGTAATTTATGTAAAAGTATTTCATAACCTAAATGATGTTCTTTTATCAGTTTTAGATTATTTCTACAAGTATTATGAAACTAGTAAATGTTATTAATAGTGATATAAAATATGTAGACTAAGTTTATAATCAAGTAAGCTATTGTATCGTAGCAAGGACTTGTAAACTTCCCATAGTAAACGAAGACACAGAAACCTACTATAACATAGATATTATTTTATGAGAATATAGTATATATATATAAGAACAAAACCCTTCTGCAACACTATTAAACTAATTAGGGTTTGAATCTAAAATAAGTTTTATACAGGTTTAGGCTTAACCTGAAACTTTATAAGGGCATCTTAAGCCGAGTCTTTAATTAGTAAATATTTAAGAACACTAAGTCAAGATTATCGACAGACTGTAGCGCTAGTTCAGGCTTCAGGTCAGGCTTGTTGCTAGGGTTTTAGCCCTAGCTTGTGCAAATGAGCACCTACTAAGGACAATGGATTCCTTAGTAGCAGTTCAATAATATGTGAAATAAAAGATGCTAAACAATAATGAAAATTAATCTAAACATGTTCATGAAGCAAAACAGTAAAACGTAAATAATGAATTTTATTGATCTGACCTCCAATGTGGAGGTTGGTGAAGCCCGTTGTGCTGATCCGAAAGGTTGCTCCGAGCTCCAGTTGTTCCTTCTCTTTCTCCAATGGTGGAAATGGGCCAAAAGGGGCTCTCACGGTGAAAGTAGCTCAATGGTGAGCTAGGGTTTCACGAGCAATTTTGGCAGGGGCAGGATACTTGTGATTGTGGATATGAAATGAGGGGTCTCCATCACTTATTTATAGTGGTGGAGTGCCGGTTTAGGGTTAGGGTTTCAGCTGTTTAGGGTTTTTTCCTCCTTTTCCTCATTATTTTATATTTTTTCTTCTTTTTGGAGATTTTTTGCTTTTTTGGAGGAATTTTGGATATTTTTTGGAGGAAAAGAGGGTTTTATGGCCTTTTGGAGGTTTTTGATGGAAATATGGTAGGAAAATGGACAAATGAGCCATGTAATGGGGTAGATGAGGTAGTGAACCTTTTTTGGGTGTTAACAGATTGCCCCCTGATGTGCGAGGGCAGGAGCTCATCGTATGGCCGATGGACATCATAAGTCATATTTGTTTTTCCTGGGGTGTGGAGAAGAGAAGAAATCAACTGAAGCCCGGAACATTGATCTCGAACCAACTGCAAGGACTGACAAGTACATAACGTCAATAATGGATGAGGAATCATCTGATCATCTGGACGAGGCGGGCATACCCATGCTCGTATCAAAATACATAAAAATAACTGTGAGGCCCGAAAAGAGGGACCTGTAGGATGCATAGAAATCCACTGTGTATATCATAAGGGTCCAGAAGGGACACAAATCTGGAACATACTGCTGGGCTGACCATGTCTGAGCTGAACAACTGATGCACTGGAATGACAGCAGTGCTACTGAACTGACAGCGGTCATATTTGCAATGGTACACTGATCTGGAACTGAACTGGGTACTCAAGGAAGCATGGAACTGGATGGCTTCCGAATACAATCTCCAACGCAGCCCGGACATCCACGGGAACATATAACTGGTCGTTCCGAAGTGACTCACCAATGTGATAGAGTCGGGGGAAATCCGAGGTCTTCGACAAATAATGGAATGGATATACATCCTGCGCGATTCTCAACGATGCGATTAAGGTGCTGAAGTCGAGCATGTGAGAAACAACTATTCGGAGAGGCAATGATGACTCCTCCCAAAATGGTCCGTAGGCACTCACCACATATGGTGATGGGTCCAAGGCGCAGGGGCCTCTAGGTCTATCCTAT